>ML825171.1:114149-173113 GCA_009831015.1 Picea engelmannii | reverse complement strand
AAGTCAATGTTGCTAGAGATGGTATGAGTATCAAAAAAGTTGGAAGGTTTAATGGCAAGGAAGGATTCCTTGATCCTAAGGAAACCATGATTGGACTTGGATCCATTTTCAAAGAAGGTGAGGAGGATGCCAAGATTGGTGAGTCTCAAGGTTTTTTCAATTTTGATCCTTAAAAAAAAAGGACAGTGATCAGGGGCCAAGGTTTTGAGGGGATGAGAGAAGATTAGGGTGAGAGGTTTTCGGCAAGGTATTTTTTAGCTTGAAACTAACCCTAGAAGATCTAGTGGGGAGTGGGGGTAAACATAGGGTAAAACCTATCAAGTGAGGCTAGAAGAGTGTGATGGTTCTTGAAGATTGTGTCAAACTAGTTTTAATGGAAGGTGTGACTATGGACCAAGTTCCAGATCTATAGTAGAAAAGATTTATAAGCAAGTTTTTTGGTAGGAAAATCTTTTAGCATGCCCTAGTTTAGTGGAAAGGGAAGCTTTAGAATCTGGTCCATAGGTATGTTCTAGTTCATTATCTTTTGGTCAAGGGTTGGATTGATTTTTTGTTTAGGAGTGAGGATGAACTAGAGAAAATTATTAGGGTGACTTGGTTATGGTGTTCTTCATCTTTGATGCTAAGGAGATGGACAAATATTTTTTTATCTATGAATGGAGACCTCTATAACTCAACCAATATGGGTTAAGTTAGTAGGGTAAATTTTTGAATTATGGTCAAACAAGGTCTTCAAGGAAAGAGGAGACGGTATGGACAAATTATTCGAAGAGGATAATAGGTTTAAGGGAATTTTTTGTAAACAATGGCCCAAATCTTGGTTGAGATGAACTTGAAGGATGGATTGCATGATATGGTAGAGCTAAATATTGGGAGGTGGAAACACAAATAGGTGTTAGATTTTGTGATAATATCGTTTCAATGTTAAAGGTGTCATACGCATGGTCATGTTATCTAGGATCATTTCTAGTGGTTTTCAAATCAATAATGGAGACATAGATCACCTATGAAAGATGAGATATCAAATTTTGTAATTTTTGTTGATAAAAGTTTGGGGGGTGGAGGATTTTATGCTATATAGTTCCAATAGTCATATGGAGAAGCCAGATCAGTTCAATCAGACCATTTTTTGGTTGAGGGAGATTCAAATGCATTTGATGTGGAGGAAGGTTCATTAAAGTCATAAACTAGAACTCAAATAGAGATTGTAGTCATAAATTGAGGGGAGCTCGAGTAAGATGTTATGCTAATGAAACTAGGTCAAGTAGAGGCCATCTATTTTTTGAGTGAGTTATTTTCTAATTCCAATACAATTTTAAACCTAGTGGAAACATATACCAATGTGGTATTGTTTTGTGATGGATGGCCATATTTAGAAGAAATCACTAAGAAACAAAAAGACAGTCTGAGGGCCAAGGGTTTTGGGAGGCTAAGCCATGATGTGAAAGGGATTCTACAACTTCCCATAGGAGAATATTTTAAGGAAAATTTTCCATCAACAAATCCCCTTCCTTGTGAGAGTTCTAAAGAGAAAAGTGAAAGCACAAAAGTAAGTGACTCATCCTCATCATAATTATGGGAATTGGGGAATCCTACAAAATCTAGTGACAAGTTAATATCCATAAAAAAATCATAACAGGAAGGGTTGGGAGAAGGTATTGAGGGGGGTTTAAGTAGTGCTATGGGAAGGCATGTTTTTCCTCTACTGGGAAGGAAATATTTCCTCTCAATATCCCAAGATAAATCAATGATGAAAATCCAGTTCAATAAACAACAAACAATTAAAGGGGCCTTTAAAGCAAAGTAGGCTCCGAGCAAGTGTTGATAATGATTATTTTGTCATTAAACATTAGAGGGTTAGGTAGTATTTCTACAAAATAATCCCTAGAGAGGATAATATTTCTTCACAAACCAAATATCTTTATGTTGCAAGAAACTATGGGGATGGAGGAAATATCGTTAGGGGATTTAGACTGTGTTGAAGGAATGGAACTTTTATCACTTGATGCAAATGGAATGTTAGGTGGATTCATTATAGTGTGGACGAATTCAATGTCTCTCTTAAACTCCTCTATTATTTTCTTGGGTATATATATGGAGTTTCAAGCTCTTGAATTGGGAAAAGTGTTCTCAATGGTTAACTTGTATGGTCCTAATTGTGAGAGGATACCATTTTGGGAGAATTTATTTCATGAAGAATTTCTCAAAAACAAAAATATAATTTTAAATGGGGATATAAATATTACCATAAAGAGAGACAAACTATGGGTTACGATTACTAAAACAATTCACTAGGTAACTATTTTATTCATAAATTAGAAAATGAAGGTTCAATGGATGTGGAGCCCATCAAGATGGTCCCTACCTGGAGAAACCTTAGAATAGGTGAAAGATATATCTCAAAGAGGTTAGAATGTTTATAGTTTTGAAAAATATAATGGGGTTGGAGGAAAGACTTAGGTCTCGGGTTGGCTTAGGGGTAGATTTAGACCATCTTCCCATTTTTCTCCAACTACAAGAGGAATTTTGATAAGCGAGCTAGTGCACTTAAATTGAAACTGACATGGTTAGAAGATTAGAAGTGTGTGAACTTGGTCAAGAAAGAGTCAAAGAGATATGA
Organism: Picea engelmannii; assembly: GCA_009831015.1. NCBI lineage: Eukaryota > Viridiplantae > Streptophyta > Pinopsida > Pinales > Pinaceae > Picea > Picea engelmannii. The sequence continues at coordinate 170,493 of ML825171.1, read as the reverse complement.
TGAGAATCAAGGGCACTAAACTAGCTTCCAATTTTCTTGGAATTTAAGTAAGTTAAAAAAGTGGTAGTGACCTGGGCACTTAAAAAGTTTATAAACTATGAACAAGATTTGATAGAGGTGGACGCTCATATAGAAAATATATTTAATCAATATAGGTAAGGATTATTGTCAAAAAAGGTCAAGAAGAATCTAAATAATATGAAACAAACAAAAGAGAGAACATTTAGAATGGAAATAACAAAAATGGAGACTAAAAAGTGGGAAACCATGCTAGAAAAGGCGATGAAAATACAAAATATTTTCATAACTTTGCTAATCATAGAAAGAATGTGAATACTATGTGGGAGATGGTTAAAACTAATGGGAGAAAAGTTAGGGAATTCAAGGAGATAGAAACAAGGGGAGTGGATCATTTGAGTTCCTTGTATAAGGAGCCAACAAGTGCTAATATAGTAGAAATAATCAAAATGAAATCCTTTTTCCAAGATTTGCTAATGAAGAGGAAAATGAGACTTTGATGGAAGAAGTCTCAATTCCAGCCTCTTTCCAGAAGGATAAGATCCTAGTATTGGATGGGTGGCTTATGGAATTTTAGGATTATATTCTTAGTTTGAAGATGATATCTTAAGAGTAATTGAAGGATATAGGTGTACAAGAAGAACCTTGGGAGCCTTCAATGCCACATGTATAGCCCTAATTCCTAATAAGGATAAGTTAGTCTCTTTTGATGAGTTCGATCATATATCCCTATGTAAATGCACCTATAAAATAATAGCAAAAATCATTGTGGTGAGTGATCTATAAACTACCATGGATACTCCATTAGACAATTCATCACAACTTATCTAATAAAATACTAAAATATTTACTGTGGAGGTAATTTACTTTAGAGCTCAAACTCTTTAATTATTGGTTTTCTGCTTAAAATGTATGAAATAGGTAAAATGTGAAAAATAAAGAACATAAATAAATACTCACACACCATCCACAAATAAACACAACATATAACATGTGAAACCCAATATAGGAGAAAACCCATCCATAAGGTGAGGTCGCTATACTCTCTTTTCTTCAAATGCAAGTACAAAGAAAGATGCACTCTCGATGGAGTCCCCTTTGACACTGTGGCCTGTATGGTTGCTACAAAACCTCTCCTCCTTTTTTGTTATCTCAAAATACCACTCCTAGGTGCTTTACTCAAATATGGAACAAATTCCATGCTAAAGAATCGAACCCCTTCTCCTCCTAGCATCTCAGTATTTAACATTCCTTGATAGTCATCTAGGGGTAGGGTTTTGACTTCCTCAACCCTCAATTGTGATAAGGTTTTGGACCTTATAGAATCTTCTTGAAAGTTCATATTGTTGATGAATGCATATATGGGAGACATCCTCTAGTTTACAAACCTGTGAGATGTGGAGCATAGCAACTATGTGAAGTCTTTCTCTTAGATTACAAACCTGAGAGAAAGCCCCTATGAAGGGTTCGTGGTTCCTTCCTGGGACAAAGTCAGGAACGTAGAGATGGCCTCCTCCATGATGTGAGTGAGAATAAATCTAGATGATTATCCAATGTAAAAGCGATCTGTTGAGTTAGGACGTGCATGTGGCTGAGCACAAGGTGAACGTGGGAAATCCCAAAAGTGTTGAGCACATCATCATGTGAACATAAATGAAGATGATGTGATGGCATCCTATGAGCAACAGACTTGATGAGAAGACTCCAGATGATCCTCCTGTTGGTGGCAGTGGGAAAGAAGATCTGTAAAGTGGATGTGCCTATGGACGAGCACAAGTGAACATGTGAAGACCTGGTTCATATGTGTAATGTAGTGAATCAGGTCCATGGAATCTCTATGGATGTGCCCCTAGTGGATAAGCACTAGTGGGTGTATCAGATCCTTTGCTATGTATTGTTCAAGAGTCAGAACTACCTGTAACCCTAGTTATTATGTAAAGGGTACATGTCGGCCCTACCTTATTGTGCCTAAAGATAAAATGTAAAAGATAATTAATATTAATATTAATATTAATTATTATAATAATAAATAAATAATATATCTAAGTGAGGTCGGCCCTATTGTTCCAATAGACACTTCAGTTGATAGGACAAGTCTAATATAAGTAAAAGGAAAGCTTTCATTGTAGACACACACACACTTGTGAGTTTTGGAAATTTCAGCAAGTACACTTCTTGGTCAAAGTTGCACACCTCTCTTGGGCGCTAGAGTTATAGGGTTTTGTGCACCCTCTTGTGTGCTAGGATATTCTTGGTGGTGAAAGGTATTTCTCTTGAAGAGTATAGCAAAGGATTTGGTTGGGTTTTTCTCCCGTGTTGAGAAGGGTTTCCTAGAATACATTTTGTGTTCTTGTGCATGTTGTTTCTTCATGTGATCTTGGTCGCTGCAACATTTATGGTTATGGTTAATTGATAAAAAAAATGAACTTCATGCTTAACCTAATTCTTATGAAAAATTAACATGGTATCGGAGCTTATTTCTTGAAAGAACCCATTGCACAAGAATCCACCAATTCTCATCCCTTATCAACAATTCCTCCAGTTCTGCAGAACCGTACGACCCTCCCAAGGTTCCAGAAAATTCCGTATGACCCTCTCTTTTGAGTGTTTCAACCCTTGAAAACATGTATGTTGAGGTCACCTTCAACAAAAAAGAGTACAAACTCTTACAACGCATCTACAGAAGCTCTTAGAACTAAATTATGAGAAATTTTGATTTGTGGCCCTAGGGTTTCTAGGGTGCCGAAATTTCCTACAGAATATTTCTAGTTTTCTGAAGAAACAATGTTCTGAATCAACAAGAATATTTGTGATACTATCAAATTGATTGTTGGCAGTCATAAGTCCAAACATAATCCAGTCTACAAGGATTCAAGAAAAAAATGAAGAACAAAACTCCAACGGAAGATAGGCTTGATGGAGCAAGCAACTTCAATGCTTGGAAATCAAAGCTTCTAGTCACTCTTGAAGAAGAAGATCTCTTGGATGGAACCACTAAAAATCTACCAGAAACAACGAATGATATGGAAAAGAAAGTAAGAAAATAATATGACGTCAGAGAAAGGAAAATAATCATCTACTCAGTAAGAGACCATCTCTTGCCCCGGATCACCAATCATAACACTGCCTATGATATGTATAAAACATTGAAAGAAATGTTTGAAAGTGACAACACTCTCACAACTTTCACCTTGAGAAGTCAAATCCAAATTACTAAGATGAAAAAAGATGACACAATTGCACTTTTCTTCATGAAGTTATCATAGGTTAAAGAATAACTAGAGACAATGAGCGAAATCATGTCTGATAGAGAACTTGTATTAATCACTCTCCAAAATCTTCCAAAATCATGGGATCCCTTTCTTCAGAGTATCAGTGGAAGAGAAACCCTACCAACCTTTGAGTGACTATGGAAAGATTGTACTCAAGAATAACTAATACTCAGAAATAGAGGAGTGGAAGATTCCGCAGAAGAAAATCATGCTCTTGCACTTCACACTAGGAAAGGAGGAAAATTCAAAAGAAACTTCAGGCAAACATTTAAAGAAGAAAAGTCTTCATCCAATTTAGGATATCAAAGAAGAGATGCTTCAAAATTTCAGTGTTATATATGTGACAAGTATGGACACATTGCTAAACATTGTCCAACCAAAAAGAAGGAAAACAATATGCCACCATTGCCAACATTGATCCAAATCCACCTCAAGAAAGTGAGAGAGGAGAAACGAGAAGTACTTTCTCTAGAAGAACGTTGCTACAAAATAGTTAAAATATTTATGTTCTAAAATTTTATAGTAGATTGCATATCTCAAATAAAAGAAGGATATCACTCCTTATACTAAAAGAGCTCTCAAAACTTGGACCATTATCCCTGGTATGGGAATCCAAAACATTGTTCCTTGTACAAGACCAAAGAAGAAATATTATTCTTGAAAAAGAGATACAAAATATCAAACTAAAGATTGACGAAAAATAAAACATCTACTCCCCTTCAACAGTTCAGAGGGATACAAACATTTTATCCAGTTGACATGTTCAGTGATATTGCAGGAAGGCATAAAATGCCTACCTAGACTAACTATGCAAGAGGCATAAAAACATACAAGCCTCTCAAGGCACCTTCTGAGAAATCAAAAGAGTTTTTCAAAGCTATCCTTCAGACATGAGACACGTCATTGATGATGAGACTCTTTATCTTAGAGAAGAAACAAGAGAATTAGTATGGCCAAAAGCCATAACAGAAGAGTACCAATATATTTTAATAGGATGGTGCATAAGATATTATTTAGGGAACAGAAAGAGAAACCTGTGGCAAAGCATGCAGCTGATGAAAGTGTCAAGGAAATAAAAAACGAGATCTATAGCCAAAAGTTTCTCACAAGCAGAGGGAGTTATCTATGATGAAACACCTGATCCAGTGAACCAAATACACTTCCATCCATGAGTTGGAAACTATATCAGATAAATGGATTCTTGATAAGTCTAGATTTCAAACAAGAATGTTGGTGATCCAAACTTATATCATTACAGTATTGATGACGAAAGCCTGGTCCTGATGACCTATTTAGAAAGCATTGTTGTTACAAGTAATTCTTGACTTATGAATTCAAGATAAAGAATTTGAGTATGATTCACTACTTCTTGGGACAAGAAGTATGATAGATGACCGATAAGATCTTCCTGAGTCAAAGAAATTACAGTGAACCGGAAAAGTACATTCGATTGATGTTCTACCTTGAAGTATTCCATGGTTTCCTATTGCAGCAGGAAACATAACTCAGTAGCCTTAAGTGCACCAAAGACATAGTATATATAGCAGTAAGTGTGCGAAGCAATGTGGCTTCACATACTTCTGATAGATTTACTTGACCATGAGATGGATCCTATGTTGATGACAGAGAGCCATATATACATATCCTTAAAGAACCTAGTGCTTCCTAATGGATTGACACACAACGAGATAAAATATTCTTATGTCAGAGATATGATGCAGAAGAAAATTGTATACTTGTAGTACCTTTCTACACTTGAGCAGACTGCAAACATTTACACCAAACATTTACTTGGTGAAGAACTCCTTCCGAGTTAAGAGGGAGTATGGATGACCTTAGCCAAAAACAAAATTCAGAGTACATCAATATGAGACTTGGCTTGATGAAGAATGCCTCCCTAATTGAGAGGGAGTGTTGATGAATGCAGCTATGGGAGACATCCTCCAGCTTACAAACCTGTGAGATGTAGAACATAACAGCTATGTGAAGTCTTTCTCTCAGCTTACAAAACTGAGAGAAATACCCTATGAAGGATTCATGGTTCCTACCTGGGACAGAGTCAGGAATGTAGAGATGGCATCCTCCATGACGTGAGTGAGAAGAACTCCATATGATTATCTGATGTAAAAGCGATACGTTGAGTTAGGAAGTGCCTGTGGCTGAGCACAAGGTGAACGTGGGAAATCCCAAAAGTGTTGGGCACATCATCATGTGAACATAAATGAAGATGATGTGATCGCCTCCTCTGAGTAACAGAGTTGACAAGAAGACTCCAGATGATCCTCATGTTGATGGCAGTGGAAAAAAAGATATGTAGAGTGGACGTGCTTGTGGATGAGCACAAGTGAATGTGTGAAGACCTGGTTCATCTATATAATGCAGTGAATCAGGTCCATGGAACCCTTATGAATGTGCCCCTAGTGGATGAGCACTAGTGGGTGTATCATATCCTTTGCTATATATTTTTCATGATTCAGACCTACCTGTAACCCTAGTTATTATGTAAATGGTACAGGTTGGCCCTACCTTATTGTGTCTAAAGATAAAATGTAAAATACAATTAATATTACTATTACTATTAATAGTAATATTAATATTTATTATTATAATAATAAATAAATAATATATCTAAGTGAGGTTGACCCTATTGTGCCAATAGACAATTCAGTTTATAGGACAAGTCTAATATAAGTAAAAGGAAATCTTTCATTTTAGACACACACACACACTTGTGAGTTTTGGAAATTTCAGCAAGTACACTTCTTGGTCAAAGTTGCACACCTCTCTTGGGCGCTAGAGTTCTAGGGTTTTGTGCACCCTATTGTGTGCTATTATATTCTTGGTGGTGAAAGGTCTTTCTCTTGAAGAGTATAGAAAAGTATTTGGCTGGGTTTTTGTCCCATATTGAGAAGGGTTTCCTAGGATACATTTTGTGTTCTTGTGCATGCTGCTTCTTTATGTGATCTGGGTTGCTGCAACATTTATGGTTATGGTTAATTGTTAAAAGAAATGAAATTAATGATTAACCTAATGCCTATGAAAAATAAACATGATATCAGAGCTTAGTTCTTGAAAGAACCCATTTCCCAAGCATCCACCAAGTCTCATCCCTTATAAGCAATTCCTCTACTTCTACAGAACTGTACGACCCTCCCAGGGTTCCATAAAATTTCGTATGACCTTCTCTTTTGAGTGTTTCAGCCCCTGAAAACTTGGACGTTGAGGCTACCTTCAACACAAAGGAGTATGGCCTCTTCCAACAAATCTCCAGAAGCTCTCGGAACTAAATTCCAAGAAATTTTGATTTTTGGCCCTAGGGTTTCTAGGGTGTTGAAATTTCCTATGGAATATTTCTGGTTTTTTAAAGAAACATTGTTCTGAATCATCAAGCATATTTGTGATACTATCAAATTGATTGTTTACAGTCATAAGTCCAAACATAATCCAGTCTACAAGGATTCAATAAAAAAAATGAAGAACAAAACTCCAATGGAAGATAGGCTTGATGGAGCAAGCAACTTCAGCCCTTGGAAATCAAAGCTTCTAGTCACTCTTGAAGAAGAAGATCTCTTGGATGCAACCACTAAAACTCTACCCAAAACAAAGAATGATCTAGAAAATAAAGTAAGAAAAGAAGATGATGCCAGAGCAAGGAAAATAATCATCTACTCAGTAAGAGACCATCTCTTGCCCTGGATCGCCAATCTGAAGACTACCTATGATATGTATAAAACATTGAAAGAAATGTTTGAAAGTGACAACACTCTCAGAGCTCTCACTTTAGAAGTTAACTCAAAAGTACTAATATGACAAAATATGACACCATTTCAATTTCCTTCATGAATTTATCAGAGGTTAAAGAACAACTAGAGACAATTGGAAAAATCATGTCTGATAGAGAACTTGTATTAATCACTCTCCAGAATATTCCAAAATCATGGGAGCCCTTCCTTCAGAGTATCAGTGGAAGAGAAACCCTACCAACCTTTGAGCGACCTTGGATAGATTTTACTCAAGAAGAACTAAGACTTAGAAATAGAGGAGTGGAAGATTCCCCAGAAGAAAATCCTGCTCTTGCACTTCACACCAGAAAGGAGGAAAATTCAAAAGAAACTTCAGGTAAACATTTAAAGAAGAAAAGCCTTTATCCAATTCAAGATATCAAAGAAGAGATGCTTCAAAAGTTCAGTGTTAGAGATGTGACAAGTATGGACACATTGCTAAACATTGTCCAATGGGAAAGAAGGGAAAATAATATGCCACCACTGCCAACATTGATCTAGATCCACCTAAAGAAGGTGAAGAGAGGAGAAATGATTAGTACTTTCTCTAGAAGAGCGTTGCTACAAAATAGGTAAAATATTTCGGTTCTAAAATTTTATAGTAGATTGCATATCTCAAATAAAGGAAGGATATCACTCCTTATACTAAAAGAGCTCTCAAAACTTGGACCATTATCCCTGGTAGGGGAGTCCAAAACATTGTTCCTTGTACAAGAACAAAGCATAAATATTATTCTTGAAAAAGAGATACAAAATCTCAAAATAAATATGGACGAAAAATAAAACATATACTCCCCTTAAGCAGTTCAGAGGGAGACATAAAATTTCTCTAGTTGATATGTTCATTGATATTGCAGCAAGGCATAAAATGCATACCTAGACTCACTATGCAAGAGGCATAAAAACATACAAGCCTCTCAAGGCACCTTCTGAGAAAGCAAAAGATTTTTCAAGGCTATCGTTCAGACATGAGAAACTTCATTGATGATGAGACTCACTATATTAGAGAAGAAACAAAAGAACCAGTATGGCCAAAAGCCATAACAGAAGAGTAGAAGTATATTTTAATAGGATTGTGCATAAGATATTATTCAGGGACCGGAAATAGAAACTTGTGGCAAATCATGCAACTGATGAAAGTTTCAAGGAAATACAAAATGATATCTACAGTCAGAGGTTTCTCACAAACAAAGGGAGTTATCTATGATGAAACACTTGATTCAATGAACTAGATACACTTCCATCCATGAGTTTGAAACTATATCAGATAAATAGATTCTTGAAAAGTCTGGATTTCAAACAAGAATGTTGGTGATCCAAACTTATATCATTGCAATATTGATAATGAAATACTAGTCCTGATGACCTATTCAGAAAGCATTGTTGTTACAAGTAATCTTTGACTTTTGAATTCGAGATAAAGAATCTGAGTATGATTCACTACTTCTTGGGACAAGAAGTATGACAGATGATCGATAAGATAAACCTGATTCAAAGAAATTAGAGTGAACCCGAAAAGCACATCTGGTTGATGTTCTACCTTGAAGTCTTCCATGGTTTCTTATTGTAGCAAGAAAAATAACTCTGTAGCCCTACGTGCACTAGAGACATAGTATATATAGTTGTAAGTGTGCGAAGCAATGTGGCTTCACATACTTCCGACAAATTTACTTGACCATGAGATGGATCCTATGTTGATGAAAAAGAGCCATATATAAAGCTCCTTAAAGAACCTAGTACTTCCTAATGGATTGACACACAACGGGATAAAATATTCTTATGTCAGAGATATGATGTAGAAGAAAATTGTATACTTGCAGTACCTTTCTACACCTGAGAAGACTGCAATAATTTACACCAAACATTTACTTGGTGAAGAACTCCTTCCGATTTAAGAGGGAGTATGAATGACCTTAGCCAAAAATAAAATTCAGAGTACATTGGTATGAGTCTTGGCTTGATGAAGAATGCATCCCTAGCTGAGAGGGAGTGTTGATGAATGCAGCTATGGGAGACATCCTCCAACTTACAAACTTGTGAGATGTGGAGCACAACAACTATGTGAAGTATTTCTCTCAGCTTACAAACCTGAGAGAAAGCCCCTATGAAGGGTTTGTGGTTCATGCCTGGGATAGAGTCAGGAACGTAGAGATGGCCTCCTTCATGACGTGAGTGAGAATAACTCCAGATGATTATCCGATGTAAAAGAGATCTATTGAGTTAGGACGTGCCTGTGGCTGAGCACAAAGTGAATGTGGGAAATCCCAAAAGTGTTGGGCACATCATCATGTGAACATAAATGAAGATGATGTGATTGCCTCCTCTGAGCAACAAAGTTGACGAGAAGACTCCAGATGATCCTCTTATTGGTGGCAGTGGGAAAGCAGATCTGTAGAGTGGACGTGCATAGGTGAATGTGTGAAGACCTGATTCATCTGTGTAATGCAGTGAATTAGGTCCATGGCATCCCTATGGATGTGCCCCTAGTGTATGAGCACTAGTGGGTGTATTAGATCCTTTACTATATATTTTTCAAGAGTCAGACTTACCTATAACCCTAGTTATTATGTAAATGGTACAGGTCGGCCCTACCTTATTGTGTCTAAAGATAAAATGTAAAAGATAATTAATAGTAATATTAATATTAATTATTATAATAATAAATAAATAATATATCTAAGACTATTGTGCCAATAGACACTTTAGTTGATAGGACAAGTCTAATATAAGTAAAATGAAATATTTCATTGTAGACACACACACTTGTGAGTTTAGAAATTTCAGAAAGTACATTTCTTGGTCAAAGTTGCGCACCTCTCTTGGGCGCTAGAGTTATAGGGTTTTGTGCACCCTCTTGTGTGCTAGGATATTCTTGGTGGTGAAAGGTATTTCTCTTGAAGAGTATAGAAAAGGATTTGGCTGGGTTTTTCTCCCTTATTGAGAAGGGTTTCCCAGGATACATTTTGTGTTCTTGTGCATGGTGCTTCTTCATGTGATCTTGGTTACTCCAACATTTATGGTTATGGTTAATTGTTAAAATAAATGAACTTCATGATTAAACTAATGCTTATGAAAAATCAACATGGTATCATATATTAGGTAGTTAAATAACCCATTGCACAAGCATCCACCAAGTCTCATCCCTTATCAACAATTCCTCCACTTCTGCAGAACCGTATGACTCTCCTAAGGTTCCCGAAAATTTCGTACGACCCTCTCTTTTGAGTGTTTTAGCCCCTGAAAACTTGGACGTTGAGGATTCCTTCAACACAAAATAGTATGACCTCTTCCAGCGCATCTCCAAAATCTCTCAAAACTAAATTTCGAGAAATTTCGATTTTTGGCCCTAGGGGTTTCCAGGGTGCCGAAATTTCCTGCAGAATATTTCTGGTTTTCTGAAGAAACATTGTTCTGAATCAGAAATCATATTTTTGATACTATCAAATTGATTTTTGGCAGTCATAAGTCCAAACATAATCCAGTCTACAAGGATTCAAGAAAAAAATGAAGAACATAACTCCAATGGAAGATAGGCTTGATGGAGCAAGCAACTTGAGCCCTTGGAAATCAAAGCTTCTATTCACTCTTGAAGAAGAAGATCTCTTGGATACAACCACTAAAACTATACCAGAAACAACGACATATCTAGAAAATCAAGTAAGAAAATAAGATGACGTCATAGAAAGGAAAATAATCATCTACTCTGTAAGAGACCATCTCTTGCCCTAGATCACCAATTTGAAGACTGCCTATGATATGTATAAAACATTGAAAGAAATGTTTGAAAGTGACAACACTCTCAGAGCTCTCGCCTTGAGAAGTCAACTCCAAATTGGTAACATGACAAAAGATGACACAATTTCACTTTTCTTCATGAAGTTATCAGAGGTTAATGGACAACTAGATAAAATTGGAGAAATCATACCTGAAAGAGAACTTGTATTAATCACTCTCCAGAATCTTCCAAAATCATGGGAGCCCTTCCTTTCGAGTATCAGTGGAAGAGAAACCCTAACAACCTTTGAGCGACTATGGATAGATTGTACTCAAGAATAACTAAGACTCAGAAATAGAGGAGTGGAATATTCCCTAGAAGAAAATCATGCTCTTGCACTTCACACCAGGAAAGGAGGAAAATTCAAAAGAAACCTCAGACAAACATTTAAAGAAGAAAAGTCTTCATCCAATTTAGGATATCAAAGAAGATGTGCTTCAAAAGTTCAATGTTACATATGTTACAAGTATGGACACATTGCTAAACATTGTCCAACTAGAAAGAAGGGAAAACAATATGCCACCACTACCGACATTGATCCAGATCCACCTCAAGAAAGTGAAGAGAGGAGAAACGAGAAGTACTTTCTCTAGAAGAACGTTTCTACAAAATAGGTAAAATATTTCTATTCTAAAATTTATAGTATATTGCATATCTCGAATAAAAGAAGGATATCACTCCTTATACTAAAAGAGCTCTCAAAACTTGGACCATTATCCCTGGTACATGAGTTCAAAACATTGTTCCTTGTAGATGAACAAAGCATAAATATTATTCTTGAAAAAGAGATACATAATCTCAAAATAAATACTGACAAAAATAAAACATCTACTCCCCTTCAACAGTTCAGAGGGAGACAGGCAGTTTCTCTAGTTGATATGTTCGGTGATATTGCAGCAAGGCATAAAATGCCTACCTAGATTCACTATGCAAGAGGCATAAAAACATACAATCCTCTCAAGGCACCTTCTGATAAAGCAAAAGAGTTTTTCAAAGCTATCCTTTAGACATGAACAACTTCATTGATGATGAGAATCCTTATCTTAGAGAAGCAACAAGAGAACCAGTATGGCCAAAAGCTATAACAGAAGAGTACCAATATATTTTAATAGGATTGTGCATACGATATTATTCAGGGACCATAAAGAGAAACCTGTGGAAAAGCATGCAACTGATGAAAGTGTCAAGGAAATACAAAATGAGATCTATATCCAGAGGTTTCTCACAAGCAGAGGGAGTTATCTATGATGAAACACCTAATCCAGTGAACCAGATACACTTCCATCCATGAGTTGGAAACTATATCAGATAAATTGATTCTTGATAAGTCTGGATTTCAAACAAGAATGTTGGTGATCCAAACTTATATCATTACAGTATTGATGACAAAATCCTGGTCATGATGACCTATTCAGAAAGCGTTGTTGTTACAGGTAATCCTTGACTTCTGAATTTGAGATAAAGAAACTGAGTATGATTCACTACTTCTTGGGACAAGAAGTATGACAGATGACTGATAAGATCTTTCCGATTCAAAGAAAGTACAGTGAACCAAAAAATCACATACGGATGATCTACCTTGAAGTCTTCCATGATTTCCTATTGCAGCAGAAAACATAACTCTGTAGCCTTAAGTGCACCAGAGACATAGTATATATAGCAGTAAGTGTTCGAAACAATGTGGCTTCACATACTTCCGACATATTTACTTGACCATGATATGGATCCTATGTTGATGATAGAGAGCCATATATAAATCTCCTTAAAAACCCCAGTGCTTCCTAATGGATTGACACACAGTGAGATAAAATATTCTTATGTTAAAGATATGATGCAAAAGATAATTGTATACTTGCAGTACCTTTATACACCTGAGAAAACTGCAAACATTTACACCAAACTTTTACTTGGTGAAGAACTCCTTCTGAGTTAAGAGGGAGTATGGTTGACCTTAGCCAAAAATAAAATTCAGAGTACATCGGTATGAGACTTGTCTTGATGAAAAATGCCTCCCTAGCTGAGAGGGAGTGTTGATGAATGCAGCTATGGGAGACATCCTCTAGCTTACAAACCTGTGAGATGTGGAACATAACAGTTATGTGAAGTCTTTCTCTCAACTTACAAACCTGAGAGAAAGCCCCTATGACGGGTTCATGGTTCTTGCCTGGGATAGAGTCAGGAACGTAGAGATGGCCTCATCCATGATGTGAGTGAGAAGAAATCCAGATGATTATCCAATGCCAAAGTGATCTGTTGAGTTAGGACGTGATTTTGGTTGAGCACAAGGTGAACGTGGGAAATCCCAAAAGTGTTGTGCACATCATCATGTGAACATAAATGAGTATGATGTGATGGCCTCCTATGAGCAGCAGAGTTGATGAGAAGACTCCAAATGATCCTCTTGTTGGTGGAAATGGGAAAGAATATCTGTAGAGTGAACGTGCCTATGGACAAGCATAGGTGAATGTGTGAAGACCTGGTTCATCTGTGTAATGTAGTGAATCAGGTCCATGGCATCCCTATGGATGTGGCCCTAGTGGATGAGAACTAGTGGGTGTATCATATCCCTTGCTATAAATTGTTCAAGAGTCAGACCTACCTGTAACCCTAGTTATTATTTAAAGGGTACAGGTCGGACCTAACTTATTGTGTCTAAAGATAAAATGTAAAAGATAATTAATATTAGTATTAATATTAATTATTATAATGATAAATAAATAATATATCTAAGTGAATTCGGCCCTATTGTGCCAATAAAAACTTCAGTTGATATGACAAGTCTAATATAAGTAAAATGAAATCTTTCATTGTAAACACACACACACACTTGTGAGTTTTAGAAATTTCAGCAAGTACACTTCTTGGTCAAAGTTGCACACCTCTCTTGGGCGATAGAGTTATAGGGTTTTGTGCACCCTCTTGTGTGCTAGGATATTCTTGGTGGTGAAAGGTCTTTCTCTTGAAGAGTATAGAAAAGGAGTTGGCTGGGTTTTTCTCCCTTATTGAGAAGGGTTTCCCATGATACATTTTGTGTCCTTGTGCACAGTGCTTCTTCATGTGATCTTGGTTGCTGCAGCATTTATGGTTATGGTTAATTGTTAAAAGAAATGAAATTCCTGCTTAAACTAATGCTTATGAAAAATCAACATGGTATCAGAGCTTAGGCCTTGAAATAACCCATTGCAAAATCATCCACCAAGTCTCATCCCTTATCAACAATTCCTCCACTTTTGCAGAACTGTACGACCTTCCCATGGTTCCAGAAAATTCCGTATGATCCTCTCTTTTGAGTGTTTCAGCCCCTAAAAACTTGGACGCTGAGGCTACCTTCAGAACAAAAGAGTACAACCTTTTCTAGCGCATCTCCATAAGCTCCCAGAACTAAAATATGAGAAATTTTGATTTTTTTCCTAGGGTTTCTAGGGTGCCTAAATTGCCTGCATACTATTTCTAGTTTTCTGAAGAAACATTGTTCTGAATCAACAAGCATATTTGTGATACTATCAAATTTATTATTGGCAATCATAAGTCCAAACATAATCCATTCTAAAAGGATTCAAGAAAAAAAAGAATAACAAAACTCCAATGGAAGATAGGTTTGATGGAGCAAGCAACTTCAACCCTTGGAAATCAAAGCTTCTAGTCACTCTTGAAGAAGATCTCTTGGATGCAGCCACTAAAACTCTACTAGAAAACATGAGTGATCTAGAAAAGAAAGTAGGAAAATAAGATGACGTTAGAGAAAGGAAAATAATCATATACTACGTAAGAGACCATCTCTTGCCCCGGATCACCAATCTGAAGACTGCGTATGATATGTATAAAATATTTAAATAAATGTTTGAAAGTGACAACACTCTCAGAGCTCTTGCCTGAGAATTCAAATCCAAAGTACTAAGATGAAAAAAGATGACACAGTTTCACTTTTCTTCATGAAGTTATCAAAGGTTAAAGAACAACTAGAGACAATTGGAGAAATCTTGTCTGATAGAGAACTTGTATTAATCACTCTCCAAAATCTTCCAAAATCATGGGATCCCTTCCTTCAGAGTATGAGTGGAAGAGAAACCCTACCAACCTTTGAGAGACTATGGATAGATTGTAGTCAAGAAGAACTAAGACTCAGAAATAAAGGAGTGGAATATTTCCCAGAAGAAAACCATGCTCTTGCACTTCACACCAGGAAAGGAGGAAAATTCAAAAGAAACTTTAGGAAAACTTTTAAAGAAGAAAAGTCTTCATCCAATTCAGGATATCAAAGAAGAGATGCTTCAAAATTTCAGTGTTAGAGATGTGATAAGTATGGACACATTGATAAACATTGTCCAACCATAAAGAAGGGAAAACAATATGCCACGACTGTCGACATTGATCCAGATCCACCTCAAGAAAGTGAAGAGAGGAGAAATGAAAAGTACTTTCTCTAGAAGAACGTTGCTACAAAATAGGTAAAATCTTTCTGTTCTAAAATTTTATAGTGTATTGCATATATCAAATAAAAGAAGGATATTAATCCTTATACTAAAATATCTCTCAAAACTTGGACCATTATCCCTGGTATAGGAGTCCAAAACATTGTTCCTTGTACAAGAACAAAGTAGAAATATTATTCTTGAAAAATAGATACAAAATTTCAAAATAAAGATTAAGAAAAAATAAAACATCTACTCCCCTTCAGCAGTTCAGAGGGAGACATACAATTTATCCTGTTGATATGTTTAGTGATATTGCAGCAAGGCATAAAATGCCTACCTAGACTCGCTATGCAAGAGGCATAAAAAAATACAAGCCTCTCAAGGCACCTTTCGAGAAAGCAAAAGATTTTTTCAAAGCTATCCTTCAGACATGAGAAAATTCATTGATGATGAGAATCCTTATCTTAGAGAAGCAACAAGAGAACCGGTATGGAAAAAATCCATAACATAAGAGTACCAGTATATTTTAATAGGATGGTGCATAAGATATTATTAAGGGACCAGAAAGAGAAACTTGTGGCAAAGCATGCAACTCATGAAAGTGTCAAGGAAATACAAAACGAGATCTATAGCCAGAGGTTAATCACAAACAGAGGGAGTTATCTATGATGAAACACTTGATCCAGTGAACCATATACACTTCCATCCATGAGTTGGAAACTATATAAGATAAATGGATTCTTGATAAGTCTAGATTTCAAACAAGAATGTTGGTGATCCAAACTCATATGATTACAATATTGATGATGAAAGCCTGGTCCTGATGACCTATTCAGAAAGCGTTGTTGTTACAAGTAATACTTGACTTCTGAATTTGAGATAAAGAATTTGAGTCCGATTCACTACTTCTTGGGACAAGAAGTATGACAGATGACCGATAATATCTTCCTGAGTCAAAGAAAGTATAGTGAACCAGAAAAGCACATACGGTTGATGTTCTAACTTGAAGTCTTCCATGGTTTCCTATTGCAGCAGGAAACATAACTCTGTAGCCTTAAGTGTACCAGAGACAGAGTATATATAGCAGTAAGTGTGCGAAGCAATGTGGCTTCACATACTTTCGACAGATTTACTTGACCATGAGATGGATCCTATGTTGATGACAGAGAGCCATATATAAAGATCCTTAAAGAACCCAGTGCTTCCTAATGGATTGACACACAACGAGATAAAATATTCTTATGTCAGAGATATGATGTAGAAGAAAATTGTATACTTGCAGTACCTTTCTACACCTGAGAAGATTGCAAACATTTACACCAAACATTTACTTGGTGAAGAAGTCCTTTCGAGTTAATAGGGAGTATGGATGACCTTAGCCAAAAACAAAATTCAGAGTACATCGGTATGAGACTTGGCTTGATGAAGAATGCCTACCTAGCTAAGAGGGAGTGTTGATGAATGCAACTATGGGAGACATCCTCCATCTTACAAACCTGTGAGATGTTGAACATAACAACTATGTGAAGTCTTTCTCTCAGCTTAAAAACCTGAGAGAAATCCCCTATGAAGGGTTTGTGGTTCCTTCCCAGGACAGAGTCAGGAACGTAGAGATGGCCTCCTCCATGACGTGAGTGAGAAGAACTCCAGATGATTATCCAATGTAAAAGAGATTTGTTGAGTTAGGACATGCCTGTGGCTGAGCACAAGATGAACGTGGGAAATCCCAAAAGTGTTGGGAAAAACATCATGTGAACATAAATGAAGATGATGTGATGGCCTCCTTTGAGTAGCAGAGTTGACGAGAAGACTCTAGATGATCCTCCTGTTGGTGGCAGGCGGAAAGCATATTTGTAGAGTGGATGTGCATGTGGACGAGCACATGTGAACGTGTGAAGACCTGGTTCATCTGTGTAATGCAGTGAATCAGGTCCATGGCATCCCTATGGATGTGCCCCTAGTGGATGAGCACTAGTGGGTATATCAGATCCTTTGCTATATATTGTTCAATAGTCAAACCTACCTGTAACCCTAGTTATTATGTAAAGGGTACAGGTTAGCCCTACCTTATTGTGTCTAAAGATAAAATGTAAAAGATAATTAATATTAATATTAATATTAATTATTATAAAAATAAATAAATAATATATCTAAGTGAGGTCGGACCTATTGTGCTAATAGAGACTTCAGTTGATAGGACAAGTCTAATATAAGTAAAAGGAAATCTTTCATTGTAGACACACACACACTTGTGAGTTTTAGAAATTTCAGCAAGTACACTTCTTGGTCAAAGTTGTGCACCTCTCTTAGGCACTAGAGTTCTAGGGTTTTTTTCACCCTCTTGTGTGCTAGGATATTCTTGGTGGTGAAAGGTCTTTCTCTTGAATATTATAGCAAAGGATTTGGCTAGGTTTTTCTCCCTTATTGAGAATGGTTTCCCATGATACATTTTGTGTTCTTGTCCTTGGTGCTTCTTCATGTGATCTTGGTTGCTGCAACATTTATGGTTATGGTTAATTGTTAAAAGAAATGAAATTAATGATTAACCTAATGCTTATGAAAAATAAACACATATGTGGCTATACCCATATGCATGAGTAATCGGGGTTGACGTGGCATCCACTCATACCATGGTGGTCAACACAGTAGGTCAATGTGCGAGAGACATAACTTTTTCATATTATCTCTGATTGATACAGTTTTTGCACCATTGGAAAGGTATCTATGTGTATAATAGCGTCAAGGGGTCCTAGCTAAAGCTAATAAATTTTAATCCAAAAATTCCATTTGATGCCTCCAAATGTCTCTGGAAGGTTTCAAACCCCAATTTTTCAAACTAGGACCTACCATTAAAATGACCCTACAAGTTGATTCCTCCAATTTTTGTCCACTCTAAAAGCATAGAGATAGATGACAAATAATACAATTGTTTCTCTAACTTCTCCTTGGAGTACCACTTTGCTTTTCCATGAAGTTGTCCTTTCAACCCAATCTTCCAAAGGATATGCTTGCCCTTTCTTGTATTTACGGATCACTTCTGCAAAACAATGTCCCCTACCAACTCTACCTGAGCATATGGTGTTAATTACATTATGGAAGGTAGGACCTACTTCTCCTCTTGATCCAACATGGAATTCTCGTAGAGTTTGATATTCTCCACATTCACTACTAATTAAATGTGCATGTATGTGGGTAGACTGATTATGTAGGTGTTATCTCCCACCTTCTCCAATATCTCAAAATTTCCATACCATAGAGCCTCGATATTCTTACTAGGAGCTTGTAGTCTTTCCTTGTTCAACTGTAACCAAACTCTATCTCCCACTTTGAATGACTTCTCATTTCCTTATTGATCATCTCTAGCCTTATATTTTTCATGTGACTTCTTCAACATCTCCTATACTTGCAAATGGATTTGCCTAATCTTCTCAAAAAAAAAATCTGCTCTCAATGCATCTCTTATGAGGTCCTCCCTCACTCCTCCTTCCTGTCCATATAAAACATCCAAGGGTGAAGGTGGAAAATATCCAAAGAAAATTTCAAAAGGTGACTTACTAGTAGAAGTGTAGACTGCTCTATTATAAGACTGTTGTATGTAGATCATATTTTCATCCCAGGTCTTTAGATGCTTATGATTGTAACCCCTCAAAAGATGCACCAAAGTACTGTTAAGTACTTATGTTTTCCCATCTATATGTGGATGGAATGTTTTAGATCTGTTCAACTTAGTGTCCATATTCTCCCACAATGTAGTCCAAAATGAACTGAGAAATATGGTATCCTTTTCTGATATGATGTTGCTTGGTATCCCAAAGTGCACCTAGTCCTGTTCAAAGAACATGTTTTCTTCTTCTTTTCCTTTGATGGTCTTTTTATAAGGTATGAGAATGCACATCTTGTTGAACCTTTCAACTACCACAAATAGATAGTCATGTCCCTTCTTGTTTGTTGGTAAACATCCCACAAAATACATGGAATTGTTTTCCCAAGGTTGAGTGGGTATAGGTAAGGGATGGTATAGACCTTGCTTCCTATTAATGGATTTGTTACTACAACAAAGTATACATCCTCTAATATACTATGATACATATTTTTTCATTTTGGGCCATTACATATACCTCTGTAATTTGGAAACTTTCTTCCCAACACCAAAATGTTCCACAACATTGGAGGTGTGATCCTCTCTGATAAGCTGTAGTCGTTCACCTTTAGGGACATGGAGCTTGTCAAGCTTGTAGATAAACCCATTCTGAACATGATAGTCATCCTTGTCGTCACCTTATTCTATATGAACTTGGACCTGTAGCTATTGGAACACCTCCTTGAAGTCCCCATCTTATGTGTATGTCTCTCTGTATGCATCATGGGTAAAAGGCTCCATGTGCATTATAGTTCTCAAAGTTGTAATCTTGGATGTGGGTGTCCTTGAAAGAATTTTTTTCAACCTGTTTGTGATTCCATTCTTATACTCGATGACTAAATTAAATTTCTATAAAAAACCCATCCACTTGTAATGTATGTTTTTTTGTAGCTTACTATGGGCCTGCAAATACTGTAGCAGTTGGTGATGTACATGGATGATGGTATCCTTTCCCATTAGATAGTGCTTCCACTTCTTAACAGGTTGAACCAGGGCATAGAGTTCCTTGTTATAGGTATGGTAGTTGATATATTACCCATGAAATATTTTAGAATGATAACATACAAGCCTTGCTCCTTGCATGAAAACTACTCACACGACTTACCCACTTGAATATTTCTCCACTTCGAAAGGATTTTTCAAGTTTCGTAATGTAAGAATTGGTGCTTGCTTTATCTTTTTTCAGCTCATAAAAATCCTTCTGTTGATTCTTCCCCCACTAAAAACTCTTACCACTCGTTGTTATGGTGTGGAGTGGTGCAGCTACCACTGAAAATGAAGTTATGCAATTCCGCAAGTACTGCACTTCCCCAACAAAAATCCTAACTTCAGTGACATTTGTAGGAACTGACCATTTCATTATGTCATCCATCTTCACTAGATCCATATTGAGCTCCCCTCCATCAATCACATACCCCAAATACACCAAATATTGTTGAGAAAACCCACATTTCTTGAGGTTAACGAGCAATTGGTGCTTATTCAAAGTCTCTAACACTTTCATGAGATGTGAGATGTGCTCCTCCCAAGTAGCACTATAAACTAGCATATCATACAAAATAGGCTATAACAATGAATCTAGAGATGGGAGTAATATACCATTCATCAGTCTCATAAATGTAGTCGGTGCATTACATAAACCAAATGGCATGACCAATCATTCATACAAACCTTGCCTTGTCTTGAAGGAAATCTTCCAAGTGTCATCTTTCTTAATGTGTACCTGGTGGTATCTTGATTTGAGATCCAACTCGGTGAAGTATTTTGTGTGCTACAATTGATCTAACTGATCATCATTATTGGGTAGAGGGAACTGATTTTTAGTGTAATATTGTTCAATGCTCTATAGTCGATACACATTCACCAAGTCCCATCCTTGTTTGGTACAATTATGATAGGTGGCCCACATGATGAGTTGATTGGTTGAATCACACCATGCTCCAACTACTATTGCAACTGCTTCTTCACTTCATTTTCTTCCAAAACAAACTATCTATACAATCCAATATTTTGCAATGGGGAGTCAGGAACTAACTTTATTCATTTCTCCACTTGGGTGGTATTATTTTAGCCTCCTGGAAAAATCCTCTATATTCCTATAAAAAATCCTCCAACTGATGTTTCTTCTCATTAGTACACCCTTCTATGGATTCATTTACTCTTATCGACTAATCTTAGTTTGATTTTCTCTTAAAAAAGTAAAACATGTTTCTTACTATAACTAATCAACTTCTTGCATCAATTGGCACTTATAGTGAGATATTTAACTCGCCATTATGCACGTTGATGATGTAGGACTTCCCATCCTTGATTATCCGATACTACTTGGCTCTTTGCATGAAGATTTCATCCCTCATATACATGTAAGGGATTCCAAACACTACTCCACATATTTCAAGGGGTACTATGTCCAATTCCACTTCATGAATGAAATCAGCACATGCAACAAATTTAATCTTACATTGTTTTTTTACCTTAATCTCAACATCCTTGTTTACCCATCCCAATGGATACGGGCTAGAATTATCGTGAACCTCCAATCCAAGCTTGTTGACTAGATCCATTGCTATACGATTATGCTTTGAACAAAAGTTAAACATGGCATATATCTTGGTCTTCTTGACCTGGATCTTGATGTGGAAGAGTTTTTTCATCTCCTTCTCTTCTTGGTGATGAAGGATACTTAGATTCACCTTCTCTTGCACTGATGTGAAGACAATATTCTCATCCACATCAAAGATTATTTCAACATGATTTCTTGAATCTGTGGCTAGAATATTCTTTTTCTTTACATTCTTCTTGTGGTTCTTCAGGTTAACTCTAGATGTATTTTCTAACACTTGTCCTCAATGTTCCCATCAATATTACAATGGTTACAATAGTTTCTACTATCCATGCACTGATGTGAATTGGATTCCTTCTTTTTATCCTTTCCCCCTTTCCACTTCTTCTTCCCCTCCTTGGAAGCTTCTTGGTGCTCTTTCTCCTTGGAACCACCTAACTACCCTTTTTTGTGGCTTATGTTTTCCAGATACTATGCCTATACACATTCCACGCCCATTATCCTTGGCTTGAAAATAATCACTTGCTTTAGTAGATGGATATGTATACACCCCAGATACTTGAGCATTACATTTGGGTTTTTGGGAGAGATACCCAACATTATGACCATCTTTCTAAATTCGATGGTGTACTCATGTACACTCTGCCCTTGATTCTACCTGAAGTAGTTCCATCATATCCATTGGTCCTCTACTTACCTTATAGGGTAGAATTAGGAATTGATGGGGGTTTTGAAGTCCTCCCACCTAGTTACTGGTGTATCACCCTCCAACCTAATTGTTTTTGTATGCCCTGCCCACCAGGTTAAAGCATGGCCCTCTAACTTCAGTTTAGAAAATGATATTATTTTTTCTTCATTTATATGGTGAACGTTGAAATAAACTTCTAGTTGATGCAACCACTAGTTCAGTTTTAATTCATCGATCTCACATTGGTATGGCTTTATGTCCACTTTTTATTCCATCTTGAGCAAATACTGTGAAGGGTTGATGACATTGGAACTCGACTTCTCTTTCTTGGGTTCTTTCCATGACTCCTTTTCTAGGTCTTCATTATCCCTAGGTTTCCCATTCGAATATGATCTCTAAGTTCAAGTCTCCAACTTCATCGAATGGTCTAAGCTTGCTTGTTAGATACACCACAAGGGACATATGGCGAGATGTGTCAGTGAATTTCTCTTCCAGCCTATCAAATCTCTCCTATGTTGGATCTCAAGGGTTGTTATGAATAGACTCATTGTCCATGGCTAGGGTTCTAAAAAAATATTCTTAAACCAATTCCTAGATCCCTACAACTTTCCACAAATACCCCAAGAAAATTTGCTCCAATACCAATATGATTTGTAAATTGTCATGGATACTCCATTGGATAGTTTGTCACAACAGATATAATAAAGTACTAAAATATTTTTTGTGAAGGTTAATTTCCTTTAGATATCAGATTCTTTAATTACTAGTTTTCTGCTTAAAATGTATGAAATGCATGAAATGCGAAAAATAGAGAACACAAATAAATACTCACACACCATCCACAAATAAACACAAGATACAACCTAGGAAACCTAATATGAGACAAATCCCAGCTAGAAGGTGAGGTTGATTTTCTCTCTTTTCTTTCAATGCAAGCACAACGAAAGAGGCACTCCTTATGGAGTCGCCTTTGAAATTTTGGCTTGTATGGTTGCTACAAAATATCTCCTCCTCTTCTATGCTCTAAAAATACCACTCCTAGGTGCTTTTCTCAACTATGGAACAAATACCATGCTAAATAATGGAACCCCTTCCCCTCCTAGTGGCACTGTATTTAACATCACCCGATAGACATATAGGGGTAGGGTTTTGACTTCCTCAACCCTAAATTGTGATAAGGATTTGGACATTCTAGAATATTATTGAAATTCCATACATGGTGGTCAACATGATAGGACAACTTGTGGGAGGCATTAATTTTGCATACAAGCTCCAATTGATGTGATTATTGCACCATTGGAAACGTCTCAATGTGTGGAATAACGTCAAGGAGTATAAGATAAATAAAAGAAAATTTTGACCACAAAAAATGTTGTTTGATGCCTCAAAATGGCCTTTTAAGGTTTCAAACCCTAATTTTCCATACTAGGATCTGCCATTAAAATGACCCTCCAAGATGATTCCTCCATTTTTTTCCACTTTTAAAGCATCGATATAGATGATAAATAATATAATGATCAAATATGGATTAGTAAGGGTTAAGATCATTTTCTTTGACATGATATCCCATGAGCAATTTTTGTTTTTAAATGACAAATTGATTCATGACACAATTGTGGTAGCACAAGAAGGGATTCATTCAATTAAGGCTAAGAAACTTCCATCTATGATATGAACATTAAATTTTTCAAAGGCCTATGACATAGTGTGTTGGTTCTACCTAAGAGTGATTCTTCTACATATTGGTTTAATTTGTTAGTGGTTAATTGGATTTTTGATTGTTTATATTCAATGTCTGTTGCAATTCTCATTAATGGTCCAACCTCAAGAATTATTTTCCCTTGTAGAGGGTTGAAGCAAGGATTTCCTGTGTCCCATATACTATATATATTTATTAGGGACTAAGTAGGGTGATAATGGACTCAAATATATTAGGGAGTATTAGTGGAATTAGGATAGGAACATCTTTCTACCTTACTCAATTGTTATTCATATATGATGTTCTATTATTATATAATAGTTGTATAATTGATGTTAGGCATTTAAAAGAGATTATAGATATACAACAAGTCCATGAGGATGGATATTAATCTCCAAAAGTATTCTATAGCTTTTGTTCGTGTAGATGAAGTATATACCGAATGGTTGGCTCGAATCCTTCCTCAATTCTAGTTTACTACCATTCCTTAACATTTGTTTCCTCAAATATTTTGGAGAAAATTAAAAAAAAATATTTTAAATTATTATAGAGAGCAAAAAGGGACAAAGACTGTATACCCTTAGAAAAATGGAAGGCAATATCAAAGCCCAAATATGGCAAGGGTTGGGGACTAAAAAATATATGGTCCTTTGGTAAGTGCTTGGTAGTTAGGAATCTATGTAGGTTGATGAGATATGATATTTTTTGGTAGTACATTGTTCTCCAAAAATTATACAACCACTCTCTCTTGAATATTGGATCGAAAGTAAGGTGAAATCAACCACCAAGGTATTTATAACCTAGAAAGCACTATTTCATTCCTTTCCTTTAGTAGGAAATTCATTGCCTTGGAAGATTAATAATGTTGAAAAGGTAAGGATCGGCATAGACCCACGGATGGGGAGTGGAAATGACTATAATATGTCAAAGGAGGTTGTCAAAACAACCACATGAGAGAGGAATTTTTACTTTGTAACAAGTAGTAGAGCCTCAAATCGATACCTTTTTTAGATAGGAATGAAAGAATTCTATTAGGCTAGGTGTAAAAGGAGCTTTGGCTATTCTACAAAATTCCTTTTTGTTCAAGCTACAAAAGATCCATATTCA
This sequence comes from Picea engelmannii, assembly GCA_009831015.1. Classification (NCBI taxonomy): domain Eukaryota; kingdom Viridiplantae; phylum Streptophyta; class Pinopsida; order Pinales; family Pinaceae; genus Picea; species Picea engelmannii. The sequence continues at coordinate 145,534 of ML825171.1, read as the reverse complement.
ACTAAGATACGAACTTGATACACTTTTATAGTCGAAATATATATTAGGGAAGTACACTACATGATGGAGCTATAAATCTATGTTTTCTAAGGTCACATATGGTGAGGTAGTGTGGTGGAGGACATCATTGTGGAAATAAAATAATCATATAAATGCAATTAGGATATTTATGTGGTTGGAATTGAATAACAAATATTTGACTTAGATAGTTGGACATCCAATTAATTATCATCTTTTTATATATTTTATTTACATCACATTGATTCAAAAATTAAATGTTTCAACCATCTCATAATTATATAAATATATATTTACTATGTATAATGATAAAGTGGTGTTGTTTTATTATAATTTAAATAATAATTGATTTTGAGTTAATGAGGTGGGAGAGGAGGAGGAGGAAAGGATTTTGTGTAAGGTATATCACTCATTATGGTTGGAGAAGAAGATACATCAAGATGTATATGATAGAGTTAAAGGTAATATCCCTCCTTCAGTGATGGGTTTTGATATTATAAATGTTGGATTTAAGTCACCAATAGTACCAACAAACTCAAACCTTAGTGGTATTTAGTTTTCTTTAATGATTGTGTTAAGGATGTATATTTTGGTGCCACTATGGTTTACAAGCCTAAATATTCTTCTCCATATCAGAAGGATGTGGTGGTGAGCTCTAAGGTTATAAATGACCTATTTAAGTGGAATGGAAAAGGTGTCACATTAGATCATACATCCCTGAACATTGTCATAGAAATGATATGGGTATAGTCTATTGGTGTTAGGCCTTTACTTCAATGTAAGTACTATATTTCAATATGAACAACATCAACTCATGTTTCGTCTCCATGACTAGGACAAATTTATAGGTATTTGGATCCACTATCCATAGACACAAACCCTTGTTACCAGAGTGAAACTATGGGTGAAGGTGGACTCAACCTATCATGGGAAATGTTATTAATTGATAATATAAAGTCACGTGGGACTATAAAATTCAGTTCAAAGGTTCAAAAAAGAAAACCCAGAGAGGATGCTCATAGATGGAGCAGAAAGTCTCAACATGTGAATCTATGGAAGGATAAATTGAAATTGGTCTTGGCCTTGGGTGAAGACATTTATTTGGACCAAATATTGTTTAATCAAGAGTATTCTTTAGTTGGAAAGTTTCATGGAAAGATGATAGTTGAGATATTTTTGGGAGTTTGGAGATCGTGGAGACCACTCAGTTATTCTCCTACTTTCCACATATTGGTCAAAGTTTGCTTAAATTTTTTGTTCAACTTGGAGAAGGATTTAGAGAAAATCCATTAAGACAGAAGATGTATTAAGTGGTACTATATATCTATTTCCCTATGAAGCATTATCTATAAAATTATTTCTAAGGTGATTTCTAGAAGAGTAACACATATTCTACAAAACTTAAATTCTCCTAAACAATTTGGGTTCTTGATTGGTCATTGAATTCATGATTTGATTGGGATTTATTAGGAATCCATGCATTGCAATAAATACAAGAATATGCATGATTTTATAAAAACTGATCTCACTATATCATATAAAAAAATTGGTTGTATTTGAGGATTATGTTCATTCACGTGGGATTTTTCATACCCTTTGTAAATTGGATAGAGAGTTGTCTAAATTGTGTTTCATTTTCCCTTTTGATTANGAGAGAGAGAGAGAGAGAGAGAGAGAGAGAGAGAGAGAGAGAGAAATTTATTTTGATTACTTAAAATATATCAAAAATCGTTATATTCATGTTTAAGAAGATTCAAACAACTCTTCTTCTACTAATACGTTTTTCATTTGAAACAATATTGTTGGCTACTAAGTTGTATGGCCCTCCAGCTTCAATTTTGTTTCTATTGTATGCTAAGAGTTGATATCCAATGATTTCTTGAGTTATTTATGAAGCTACCCACCTTTTTTAAATTCATATCGTATGCCATATCAATATTCGTCATTACGAGTCCCATATTAGGTGTCCAGGATGCACTTAGGAGAGGAAGTAGATGCCTATCACTTTGATGGAAAAGTGGCAATGGGGATCTATAAGGATATGTGTGAGAAGGAATAAGGAAGGATGTTGAAGGACATTATCATTTGTCCCTTTTATTCGACATCCAATTTTCCACCTGTCTTGAGAATAAACCTTAGCTAGAAAGAATGATGAATTTGCATGGGAAGGGTCTTGAAAACTCCATGCAAACTATGTGAAATCTAGTGTGGAAGCTTGTTCGAGCTTGTGAGACTAAGGGAAAGATAGTACTTTCTAGGCCTCTATTGTGTTTCATATATATTGTTTTGGTGTTTCTAGGTCAAGATTGGATTTCCTCGGGGGTTATCAAGTGGGGCAAATATTGGTAGGAAACCTTCTTATCTCATCTTGTCCATCCCTAATTAAATTCTAAGGTTTATTGATTGGTAGGGGGGAATACCCATTTCCACTTGTTTTATGTGGTAAAGGGTGCAAATATATCTAGTTTAAAAGGGTCTATTTAGCATCAATACCTATAAAAGTAAAAGACCCTCTCCCTTTCAAATTCTATGGCCAGTTTGTGAGGGGATAGAGAGTCTATTTGGAGTCAGTATTTTTGGAAACCAACTAGTTTTCAATCTTCATATTGTAGTGATTATATTGGGAAGAGTATGTTAGTAAACATGAATGGGAATTAGGTTGAAGGGAAGAATGTAATAGGTGGTAGGAATACCAATGAAGCTAGAAGAGGAAGGCCTCAGGCTTGAAAAATCGCTAATGAGAAGGGCCCTTGAGAAAAGAAAACTAGAGCCAAAGTGGAGGACATGGATGCAACTAAGAGATACCATAGGAGGTTCCCTGCTTCAATCAAGGAAGAAGTGGAAAAACTTGAAAATTTGGTCAAATAAAAGTGTGGTAACACCTCCACTGAATTTGTTGACGATGAGCCCCTAAACTAGATTTTGAACACAATTTTTTCTCACAGTCAACACACCAAGTGCCTCAAGATGGTGGAACTATATTTTAGCACAACAAATATTTCATTGCACAAGTGGTGGAAGAATGAGGAACTCAACACCAAGCTGTTATAGACAAATTGGACTTCATGGAATATAGATATGAAGCCCCAGTAAAACCAATATGAGGAATTGAAGTGGCAGTGGAGTAAAATCCATATGACCAGACACAGGCACTAAAGGCTCAAGCAACCACTCAACCAATCTACATTTATGTAGAATCAACTTTAGAGGGTTATGAATAATAGCTTCATTGCCATGTATTAGTTCATTTTGTCTATACTTTTTACTACTTATAGAATGGGTGATTCTCTTTCCCGATATCATAGAGTATATTGTTTCTTAGCAACGTCAATTCTTATGGATAGGTTTTTTCATTTCTATAGTAGTTTTGATTATCACAAGTATAACCATGAGTAGTTTGAACTTTAGCCTAGAAAGTATGTACTTTTTGTGTACTATTAATGAATGAGTAGCCAATTTACAAAAAAAGGAAAAAATATTCTCCATTGTGAGAGTATGATTTTTTCATTAATTTGATATAGGTGGTCATCCAAATACATCTCCAAAATGGATTTGATACAAGAAAATTTTGCTTCCTACATGTTTTAGCATAATGTTTGGGGCTTCATATGTATCTTTCATGATTCTAACATAGAAATAAAAACATTCAAACGTAACTTAACTATAAATTATCTTCTCAACGAGACAAATAAAACCAAAAATAGAGTTATCAATAAAAAAAATTATGATCTTGATAAAGATCCTCTAAATAAAACAAAAAATAGAGTTACCAATAAAAAAAATATGATCTTGATAAAGATCCTCCTTTTACAAATAGATCATATTCATATAATGAAACATTATAACTCAATAGTCAACCATATTTTAAAAATTAACCATAAAATAATAACAATAGTAATAAATCAATTTAGATCAAAACCCTTTATCCTGCATATTTCCCATATTAAACCCCCCACCAATTACCCACTAAATTAAGAAAATCAACCCATATGTTCCACCCAACAACATTACCCCATGCATTTTTTGGGTTAATCTTGACTCGGTCATAAAGTAGTTAAGATAACCTTGATTCAGTCGGTGTTGGGTTTACCATTGGTTGTTTACGGGACAATGGTATTTGGTAATTGTTGTCCCTCGACCAAGTTTTGGAGAACCTTGGTCATGTTTGACCATTATTGGGACTTCGACAGGCTGGTCAAAGACAAAGCGCCCAGGCGAAGCGGAGATCGCGGGATATCACCCCTTTTTGCAGGCTTTTTGGGTTTATGGTTTATGTAACGGGTATGGGATGTCATCTCATGGGTCTTACCCATGTTTAGGCCCCTTTTGTAATGTATAAATAAGTAGCTAGGTGATGTAAGAAGGAGTCAGTTGTAATCTAGTGAGCTAAGTGCAAATAGTTGTGAATGCTTTGTGCATACTGTGTGTTGAGAACTTGCAGAGCTAAGTGAAAGTGATTGTAATAAGGATCTGTGTTGTGCCAATTTCAGGGAAGGAGGATCTGGCAAGGTGCGCGCAGATCTCTTGTCCTATGCGGAGTTGGTTTTGAGGCTCTGTTCATGTAAGAAGATTGAAAGAAGATAATAAAGAAGACAAAGAGTTGGTGGACGTAGCCCCACGCTGGGGGTGAACCACATATATCATCTGTTGTGATTTATTTGTGTTATTGATGTGATTTATGCTTAGTGCTGAGTCTTTATGTATGTTAGATACATCTGATATAGTAGCTTAGTTCTTAATAACATAAATTAATGCTAGATCTGTTTGATGCTATGTGCGAAATGGTTAGATATGCTTGGATCTTGTAGAATACTGTATTGTTCTATAATTCGGGTTTTAGTTGCGATGTGAATAAAGGGTTAAAGACTAATGAATATTAACTGCTAAGTGCTTTGTTAAGTATTGTGATCACAGATCTGTGTTAGAGCTAGGTTGTAGACACTTGAGTTCTGCAACCCCCCTGCCTCTATCTCGGGTGAGACTTCATCTGCTTTGCAGTTGTTGCCGAAAGGGCCGGTAGTTAGGGTTTTGTTGGTGCGCTATTGAAGCATTGAACCCTGGGTCCGCCCCTATGCCAACAAATGGTTCTGTCGCCGAGACCTGAAACTGTGATTGCTGGGAACTGAAGAAAATAGAAATCTTTGTGCGTAGATCTGTTGCTTTAGTGCACAATACTCTACTTGACTTGTGAAGCTCTCTGTTAAGAAGAGAAGTTGGATCTGAAGGAAAGAGGTAAGATCTTAAATATTTGTGCTCTGATAAAGGTAAGATAAGTGGAAATTTTTGTTTCGAAAGAATGGATCTAGGTATGCTTGATAGATTTTGTCCTAGTCTAAAAACTAGGGCACATCTAGAAGAAAGAAGATGTGATATGAATATATCCAATAGAAATAGTGAAAGATATGTTATTCCTATGCATAGAAATATTTTTTGGACTAACAAGTGGATGGAGGATCCTAGAAAGATTTTTTTGCAGGTCTATCACTGTGATCCTAGTGCACAATACATGAAAGGTTGGGGATTGTTTATGAGAAAGAGAGGATTGACTCTTTGTTATAGTTGCAGAAGACCGGGACATCTTGCTAAGGAATGCCCTGGTAGAGGTCCTATTTACCTTTGTTGTAAGGCTACTGGACATGAATTTTTGGATTTCCCTAGAATGATTGCTAAAGTTGAGAAGATGAACATGAGACAAGAAAACCATAAGGAAGGTCAAGAGACTAAGAATATGCTAAAGAACTAGAAAGAATCTGAGGCTATATTATTGTAGATGAAAGAAACACTGGATGATCACAGAGACATCAGTTTATCAAAGATATTAAAAGTGAAAGAGTGCATAGAAACAAGAATAAGAGACTTCGGCATAGACTGTATATTGGACGTAGAAACACAGGTGAACATCATGACATAAAGTACTTGGGAAATATTAGGAAAGCTTGCTATGGTTCCTTCATTGGGAGGAATAGGATTGTTTAAAGGAAATATGATAACCCTATGTCAAAGACTTGCCCATGTACCTATGGTTGCTCATGGAGCATCGATAGAAGAATAATTCGAGGTCATTAAATTTGTTGAGAACAATGCTCCTTTTGAACTTTTGTTCGGAAAGACTTGGATCGAGAGAGATCAGGACCGAAGGAAAGAAGAAGAGGTAGCCATAGAACAAAAAAAACAAGAATTAATGGATTTCATGGCTAGGAAAATAGCGAGACTAATACAAGAACAAGAAGACAAGTCAAAGAAACTAAGGGCCAGAGACCTGGCTGTCAAAATTGAAAGAATGCAAGAAGGCTTAAAGAACCTATCCATCCAGGAGAGTAGAGAACCTACTCCAGAAATTCTAAGAGAAAAAGTATTATCCTTGAACCTTGTGAAAGATCCTCAACAGTTCAAAGTTACTATACTAAGAGAAGATAAAAATAAGAATGGAAAGAGGAATCCAGAGACACAGATCATAGGGAAGAAATCAAGAAAGCTCAGTAAGAAGAAAGAAAATCTAGAAAAATTGCAGGAGGTTCCAGAGAGGACTTCACAGAAGGAAGGTTTGCAGAACTTGAACCTCGCTGGAATAGTAGAACAACACAGACTAGAACTTCGCCATGGCAAAGAAATATGACCATTGGAGGCATCCTGACTGTTAGAACGATTCTCCAGAACAACTAGAAACACAGTTATTGTCAAAATGTTCACCATTGGACCGTTGGGACCACGCCATAACGTATGGAATTGTGTTGATTGAGGCATTCCTGCCCGTTGGAGGAGTCTGTTACGATGTTTTCTATTTAACCCGTCGAACATTTCACCAAGGACACTTTTGCGAACTATGATTATCCGAGCCCACAGAGAACTAATTTCTTTTGCACAATGCCTATTGAGACCTCGCCACCCGTTCTACTTACCTTGAGCATTTGTCCACCTATCTGAGACATTTGATCACGAGCGTGCATGTTGAATGACCTTAGCATAGTAGAGAAATCCATCGAAGAGATTTTGATTGACCTCATGGATGAGAAGGTCATATCCACAAGAGCACATGCCTCATCGACGAGAGGATTGCAAGACTCCCCATCGAATGCACACCGATCTGGGCCATCCCAAAATGCAGCAGAGAAATAGAGCAAGCATCACGATAACTTGGAAAATGCAAAGCTCATCCCATCGGTCTTGCCTGACTATATCCTGCCTCTGGCTGGCACAGTTAGTCTTGACAGCGTTCTGAGGGAATTCGACTATACATTGATCATTGCGTACCTCCCAAAGGGGATACACATAGTTGGACCACGGTTAGAAAAGATTCTGACGCTGAAGGTCCGTAACTTCAACTTAGGAGACTGCAAGAACTATGCCATGCTCGCACCACACAAGTACTTGACCAAGACAATAGGGAAGAAGTCAAAGATAATCCTCCAGCCATGGACCATGGACATCTCAAGATCAACAATCCTCAATGTGATGAAGATACCACACTTTGACACACATCAGAAGGTTAACGCGTGTGTTAAACCCCTCCTGTCATGCTTCCATGGCAGTCACCTATGGTTGGATCGACACATCATTGTAGATATAGTGTTGGTCCACTAGATCACTGGATTGAGCATGCAAGGACTAGACCCTTAGTATTTTTACCCAGGGAAGGCAGCATATCGCGCCCTGGTGCAGCGAATAAAAGACACCTATGGTGATGTGGAGAAAGGGAACGAGGGCTACAAGGTAGCCTCCATCCAAAATGGCACAGTGCACCTAGCTTTCCAGTTGATCATTGGTAAGATCGTTAGGAAGAATAGACCAATGCAGGTCATAGGGTTTGTCATCGACCTCGCAGGAAAATGAGTTGAGGGGTTTTAGATGAACTGGGCGAGCTACCTCATCAACTAGTTGAAATAATATTGCTGCAAAGGGCAGGACCAGGGCTATGAGTTTCACTTTAGTTGGTTGCTGATTCTCATGGTCTTCATTCCTTGGGAGATGTCAGAAGGAGCGACCTTCCCTGAATTCGAGTCGTCAGAACCACTAGCCACGAGGTTCACTACCCTCTAGTATTCAAGCAACATGGTGAGGAAATGGCAGTCCAATGCATTGTTCCACACCTACTACTTGCAGCTGAAGAGGGACATTGAGTCCTTCCCTCTCATGACACTGAATACACTTCATAGGTTCAGGCCAATAGCGAAGTTCCGCCCAGACAGGCACTTAATTTACATCAGTGTGCGTGGATACAAACACAAGGAAGAAATCCAATCCTATCAGAAACTCACCGAGGAAGATATGGAGGAAATAACCAAGGAATGGCCTGTGGAATTCCTTGTACTAGTCAAACAGATAGAAATATCTAACCCTGACCTCATCGGAAGTCCCGTAGTCACCCACAAAGAGTATGATGGACCCAACAACATTAAGAGGAAGAAGAAGGAAGGAGTACAAGAAATGCACAATGCATCATAGGAGACTACACTAGATTCACCTGGAGGAGGAGGAGATGATGAAGTAGAACAAAAAGAGGACGAAGGGGAATAAGACAAGAAAAAACAAGGTGAAGTGACATCGCCTAAAGATCCCCTTACAGAGGCCGAGATGTCGAAGAAGAGAAAGGCTTCCCCAAAGAAACCCTTAGAACGAAAGAAGTCACGAGCCAATAAACCTACATTATAGACTGTGCTCACAGTGGATGATATTGACCTCATAATCATCGATGTATCAGATACCTCAGAGGACATTTTGCAACAAAGTCAAGCCAATAGGAAACAATGTTCGACAGGATCGAGGCAGAGCTCAAAGGGGTACAAAAGGCTCTTTATTTGATCCGTGTACTGTCTACTGCATCGTTGTCATCAGGGGGCATAGAAGTAGGAGATGAGCTTTCCTAGCTACGCAGATTAGCAGATTCGACAGAGGCTCACCTTCGTCGAGTCCAGGAGGAAAAGGAGCATGCCACAAAGGCATTAAATCAAGAAAAGAAGGAATCCTTAGAGCAACTTCGGGTTGCGCAGCAAGAGAAATATGACCACCAGGCGAGGTTTACAGAGGATAGAGCACAAATCCAGAAGGAAAAAGAACAACTGCTCATAGAGAAGATTGGAGTTAAGGAAGCAGTCACTAGAGCACTTCTCTTTGTGCTGAGCCTGGCATAGATGGAAGAGGAAACAACTAAGAGCCAAGTGGGGAAGCTCGCTGAAGCCATTCAGTAGCTCCAAGAAAGAGTAACAAAAATGGAATTGCAAGTAGTGCCTAACACTCTGCAGGAAGTGCGAGATAAGAGGGAGGAAACTGCTCAGAGCGCAGTCAAAAGAATCAAGGCATTGGCCTTAGAATGCAAGAAATTAAGCAATCAAAGTACGTAGACTAATGAGTTCCTTGCAGAAGATCTAGAAATAAGGACATTGGAGTCACAACTCCAGGAAGAAAAACAACAAGCAACGATAGTGCAAGAACAGTTGAAGGTAATTTCGTCAGTCGAGAAGATGAAAAGATCACAAGAACAATGCGCAGTTCAGCAGCAGGTCCATGCCATCCATAGTAAAGTCATGGAAGTGACCCAGAGACTCGAGCTGGTACAGGACGAAGCCTGCACACTTTTTAAGGAGATCGAGGGACAAGGTGCAGCTGGAACAAGTGGTCACCTTAGTGGAACAACGCTTGGAAGGACCTGTCATCGAGAAGGTCATTCAGGAGTTCACTGAGAAGGAGGCTCTGGAGAAAAAACAAGTCAAGGCATCTCAAGCCAAGCTCGAGGCCTTAGAAAGCAGATTTTCCCAAATCAGAGTGACTCGGGACGAGTCACAGCTGAGTGTCGGGGGCCTATTGGCCCTCGACCAAGTTTTGGAGAACCTTGGTTGTGTTTGACCATTCTTGGGATTTCAACAGGCCGGTCAAAGGCAAAGTGCCCAGGTGAAGAGGAAATCGCGGGATCTCACCCCTTTTGGCAGGCTTTTTGGGTTTAGGGTTTATGTAACATGTATGGGATGTTGGCCCATGGGTCTTACCCATGTTTAGGCCCCTTTTGTAATGTATAAATAAGTAGATAGGCGATGTAAGAAGGAGTCAGTTATAAGCCAGTGAGATAAGTGCAAATAGTTGTGAATGCTTTGTGCATACTGTTTGTTGAGAACTTGTAGAGCTAAGTGCAAGTGATTGTAAGAAGTCTTTGTGTTGCGCCAAGCTCAAGGAAGGAGGATCTGGCGAGGTGCTTGCAAATATCTTGTCCTATGCGGAGTTGGTTTTGAGGCTCTGTGCATGTAAGAAGATTAAAATAAGATAATAAAGAAGATGAAGAGTTGGTGGACGTAGCCCCACACTGGGGGTGAACCACGTATATCCTATGTTGTGATTGCTTTGTGTTATTGATGTGATTTATGCTTAGTGTTGAGTATTTATGTATGTTAGATACATCTGATGTAGTATCTTAGTGCTTAACAACATGAATTAATGCTAGATATGTTTGATGATATGTGCTAAATGGTTAGATATGCTTGAATCTTGTAGAATATTTCATTGTTTTGTAATTCGGGTTTTACCTGCGATGTGAATAAAGGGTTAAATACTAATGAATATTAACTGCTAAGTGCTCTGTTAAGTATTGTTATCACATATCTATGTCTCAGCTAGGTTGTAGACACTTGAGTCCTGCAACCCCCCTGCCTCTACTTCAGGTGAGTCTTCATCTACTTCGCAGTTGTTTCCGAAAGGGCCGATAGTTAGAGTTTTGTTGGTGCATTTTTGAAGCATTGAACCCTGGCTCTGCCCCTATTCCAACAGTAACCCATGGTGTTTTCCCATGGTTTTTTATGTCAGTCTTTGAATATCTTTGCATGGTTATCTCCACACCATGCATGTATTTTCATGTCTTTGCATGGTTGTCTCCATTCCATGCATATCCATACATGTATTTACATTGTTATCTTCACTCCATGCATGTTTTCCCATGGCTATCTTGACTCAATGCATGCCTTTGCATGGTTATTTTGAGGCCATGCATATCTTTGCATTGTAATCTAATTTTGGTAAAGGAATTAGGGTTGTAATTGATGAAGCCTATTTAATGTCTTGATATGCTCCATTGTAAGAAGCCTTAAGTAGCCTCAAGTGGTTTGTGTTGGCCCGACTTGGCCAATTTGGCCAAGGTTATTAATAGATATCTATGGAGGTGTTGGTTCTCCCCATTAAGGGTTTCCACGATAAATATTGGCTCTATGTGAATGCTTTCTTGTTGTGTTATTTCTCTCTTAGTTTTTTAACATGTTAAATGGGCATATGGGTGTAAGACCTATTTAGGCATGCTCACCATGGTTTGATGGTTCATTGATATAAATTCTAGATGTGGACCTAGGTGATAGGGGGGCATGTTGTATTCCCGACACTTGATTTATAAACTTCAAGGGGGTAAGTGTTTATACCAAGTCAATTTTAAAAGGGGGAATGTTGGGTTACTCTTTACTTGGTCATAGAGTCATTTGTTTGGTTAATGTCGGGTTTACTGTTAATGATTTATGGGCCCGTAGTATTGGGTAACCCATGGTATTTGATGTGAGCCTTTTCATGTCATTACATGGCTATCTCCACACCATGCATGTATTTGCATGGCTATGCATGTCCATGCATGTCTTCACATGGTTATCTCCACTCCATGCATGTCTTGGTTGTTGGTATTTTATGATTCTCAGATCTGATAGTTATTGCCTTATGATTAATAGAAAGATTCACTTTCATACAACAGTTATCATATAATAAATATACACTAAAAATATCACCTATAACAATGCAGCGGAAATAAAAAGATCTATAAATATTAACCATGCACAGTAGACACAAGTAACACAACACATGAACACACGGGTTTATTCTGGGATACCCAAACTTGGGAGAAAACCCAACAACCTTTCTCTAGAATAATCCAGTCCAAGATATTACTAGTACATCACCATCAATAGCCAAAATATCATACAGAGAAGATCCTCCCCAAGGCTAGCATCACCAAGACCTAGCGCCTCAATAAGATGACCAATAATAACCAAACAAGAGCTTCTCCAAGTGTGGCACACTCTCCAAGACAATAAAAAACAAGATATAGTGAAATAGCACAGTCGTAGTTGCAGATGCAACAGCCTTATGCACACTATAGTAAGGAGATTTGTTTACCCTTTCGACATGAAATGAAGTAGTCTTGTATTTATACTAATTTGGGCACCAGTATGGGGCCGACTTCCTATTTATGGGTCTTCAATTATTTTATTTTTTTCATGTGGGCCTGAATTCTCTTCCTGGGGCTTATGTAATGGTGTAGATGGGTCTTCTTGTACTTTCTTATGGAGAATGACTGCCCAAATTTGCAAATATCCAACACTCCCTCTCAATGAGGGAGGCATTATCCATACTTGGATTTATTTTGTCATAGAAAGGTTGTCTTCATGAGCCATGTTGATGTGCCATCTACACACATGCATTCCATCCCAGAATATGCATGTGATAGCATCTTGATTCCATCCACTCCTTTTCAGGAGAAGGACTATAGCTAGCCCATTCACCACTAGCAAAGCCCCGTGGATGAATGAATCATTTACCCTTGGTCATATAAGCACTAGCATAGCCCTATGCATGACCAATCTAGTATAATGTACGCCTAATTCTATGGGCCATTCACTACTAGCAGAGCCCTTTAAGTGAATGAATCATTCTCCTTTGGTCATATCAACACTAGCATAACCTCGTGCATGACCAATCTAGGAGAATGTCTTCCCAATGCTATTTTTTGGAGAACATCAACATACATGGGCCATTCACCACTAACAGAACCCCGTGAGCGAATGAATCATTCTCCCTTGGTCATGTCAGCACTAGCATAGCCTCGTGCATGACCAATCTGGGAGAATGTCTTCTTGATGTTGAAACATCAATGCTCATCACTAGCCAAATCAACATGGCCAATCCCATGTATCATCCTCCTCAGCTAAATTAGCATGGCCACTCTAGGAGGATATCTACAATCTACTCATCCATGGATAATTATTGGAGCTTCACTTCTCCCTTATGTACCATGTATTGGATGAATTCATGCAAGATGATTTTGAAGTTGCACCACTTCACGACTTGTGACACTGGCTGTGACATAATCCATCTATGTTGTATTGAGTGCTACAAAATCCTACTTCTAGATTATCCCAGAAATCATGACTGATTCCAAGATGAAGCAACACCCTGAGGTGCTCAATCTGTCTACTACACTCCTGCTGAATCAAAATTTGTATATCTCTGCATCCTCACTTCATCACCTGAGACAAACCATATCCAATTGTACCATGCTTCACTGCCATCCACTAGAACTTCCTTGGATTGAACCAATTACTAGCTCAGGGTGCTCACTGCAAAGAAAATATCTATCATGTAATTAACTAGGTACATCAAGAATCCAATCTACTGCATGTACAGTGCAGGGTCCACCAAATATGAATATAAAGTATAATCACTCAACTTCTTTCTATTTGTCTCCATGGATTTGTAGTCCATAATATAGAACCTCATCAACATACATTGACTGAGGAATATCTCATCTGATCGTTGTCACACCTCCAATCCCATAGTACATCTGGCCAATATACTCCATCTCGAACTTTAAGGAAAACAACCTCTGTCTTTGGAGTAAGTTTTGTTGTCCATTCTTCCTCATCGGTTGCTCCCTTTGTGACTGAGACAAAATCCATACCCAGTCCTCTTGAATGACTGCCTCCTCTGTCACTGTATCAATATCTACTGAAACAATTGTATCCTTCCAGGAGATCTCACATCTCCTCGAAGCCTCCTCAAATCATGACACCTGTTTGTCGATATTAGGATATGTCTTTCTCCCACCTAGATATGGGGGAACTCCATTTGAATAATCGACTCTTTCTTTATCCAAATGACTCTCTCTAAGATCAGGATCACTTTGAGTCTGTACATTCTTGGTTAAAACCAATCTAATCAAGTATCCATCAATCCTGGAGTACCATTCTCCCTCTAAAACATGACTCCCTCTTAGTCTGTACAATCTCTGGAGCCATTTTCTCCCTCTACATCTTCTGAAGTCTGATCTCCAATGAACTATCCTGGGAGGCTGCTCCTACCTACTGGATCCTAGGAGATGAATCCCTTTGAACTCTAGCTTCCTCTAAATGGGTACTAGGTGGGTGCATCTAGCTCACCACTGGTGGAGCCACCTACTCCTCCTCATCAATATCAATGTGGAACCCTCTGTATCCCCTAGAAGTATCCTTGTTTTTGGAAGTTTCTAACTTTGTCTTCTTCTCCTTTGGTATATGGATGTATATTGTCATGTATATAACTCCATGTCTAGATAGCATGCTCCATGTCTCAAGCTAGAGACCATCTAATTTTTTTCCTCTTGCAGTCGTCACTATAGCTGTCTCTCATAGCTATCACCTGTGACCTACATGGAACAAGCGCAATAAAAAAAACAAATATCATACAAGAACAATATTCTTATGATAAGGAAATAAGAACAAGAATAAAAAAATGGGAAATCGGAACAACACTTTTCCAGTTTTGTTACCAATCATTCCTCCATGTTAACCTACCCAGTACAAAAAAACAAGAACAAAAGAAAAGAGTAACACTTTTATAGTGTTGTGACCTCCATAGTAACCTGCTCAGGAAAAATACAACAATGAAGAACATCTCCTAGAAGAGATAAATTTTTATCTTGCAAACAAGTGCATCATTAGTACTAAACAATGAGAATTTATATAGTGATTATTGTGCTAACAATATTCAAAACATTTGATAGCAAAAGGTACTACACAGTAATAGAACTCTAAATATTGATGTCTCAGTTACAATATGTATTTAATATGCAACAATATAAAAATATCAAACCTGATATGCAAACTTGGAGTCTTAATTTCTAGGGAGGGTGTGCTATTCCTCTGAATGCACTAGATCCAATGATCCCTTTGGGTCATTTTCTTGGACAAGGTCTCTTGTACATCCCCTACAAACACCCTCATACTCTACTAAATGATATAACTTGGAAACATATATAAGTGCATACCTATGAAATTTGTAACACCATCCGATTTGTCTTCAATATGAAACTGGACACCATCAATACATGAGGAAATCACAAAATGAACATAGCTGAAAGTTCAATGTCAGGAAAATGTCAATAAACCCTAAAATTTCAACTTTGAAAAAAGGTCAAGTTGAGAAGTGCAATAGGTGTGTTAGGGAAAGGCAATTTTTTCTATACAAAATTTTTTCCTCGACTCAGCCCAATAAATTCTCAGCGACCTTCACGAAGAGAGTTGTTGCAATTGTAGTAATGGGTTTTAGGTGAAACTTCAACTTTCACCAAGATGCAATATGATACCACTAGGGGGTGCATT
Source organism: Picea engelmannii (assembly GCA_009831015.1). Taxonomy (NCBI): domain Eukaryota; kingdom Viridiplantae; phylum Streptophyta; class Pinopsida; order Pinales; family Pinaceae; genus Picea; species Picea engelmannii. The sequence continues at coordinate 130,145 of ML825171.1, read as the reverse complement.
AGGCTAGGGAGAGCCGATCTATGGAAAAATTAAACTTAACGTCCTCCAATAAGTTTCTCAATAAGCTTGACAAGTTCAGGTCTGTGCAACAACAAATTGCAGCGACAAACAGAAACTGTGCAGTGGCAATATTTCAACAATCTTTGATACCATGTTGGTATTTTATGATTCTCAGATTTGATAGTTATTGACTTATGATTAATAAACAGATTCACTTTCATACAAAAATTATCATAGAATAACTATACACTAAAAATATCAATTATAACAATGCAACGAGAATAACAAGATCTAGAAATATTAACCATGCACAGTAGACACAAGGAACACAACACAAGAACATAAGAGTTTATCATGGGAAACCCAAACTTGGGAGAAAACCCAACAACCTTTCTCTAGAAGAATTCAATCCAAGATATTACCAGTACATCACCATCAATAGAAAAAATACCATACAAAGAAGATCCTCCCCAAGGCTAGCATCACCAAGACCTAGTACCTCAGTATGATGACCAGGAATAACCAAAAAATAACTTCTTCAAGTGTGTCGCACTCTCCAAGACAACCAGAAAAAAGATATAGAGAAATAACACAAATGCAACTGCAACTACCTTGTGTGGACTGCAGAAAGGAGAACTATCTGCCCTATCTAAATGAAATGAAACAGTCGTATAGTTTTACTAATCCGGGTGTTAGTCTAGGGCCGACTTCTTATTTATGGGTCTTCAATTACTTTATTATTTTCCTGTGGGGATGAATTCTCTTCTTGGGTCTCCAAATTCTTCTTGGGGCTTCTGTAATGGTGTAGATGGGTCTTCTTGTACTTTCTTGTGGAGAATGACTGCCCGAAGTTGAAAATCTCCAACATTTACATGGCTATCTCGAGGCCATGCATGTCTTTGCATTGTAAACTAATTCTGGTAAAGAAATTAGGGTTTCAATTGATGAATCCTATTTAATGGCTTAAGATGTTCCATTTTAAGAAGCCTCAAGTAGCCTCAATTGGTCAGTGTTGTCCTGGCTTGGGTCTAGCTTGGCTTATTTGGCCAAGGTTAATAGATATCTATTAGGTGTTGGTTTTCCTGGATAAGTGTTTCCAAGGTAAATCTCTAATGTTCGTTTATGTGCATGTTTTGTTTTTTCTATTTCTCTATTATTTTTTAACACTTGTAACTCGCAATTTCTAGAAGGATACAAGGGTGGTCATCGGTTGTTAGTAGTGGAACCAATGACCGGTCACATGCTTCCAATGATCTAGCTCGCAATAGGTCTCACTCTAGTTCTGGCTCAGAGCATGACCTCCCTCAAAATCATTGAACTCCAAAGGCAGAAGAGTGTGTCTTAGAAAGAAAGCACCAATGGGTCCTCCATGTGTCCTTAGGGTGGAAAATAAGGTTGTAACAGATGCCCCCTAATGTGTGAGGTTGGAAGAGGAACTGATGGACCAAACACATTACAATAATAATGATGCACGTGAGGCAGCATACGGAGGGAGCTACTAAGAGATTATAAACCAAGGAGTACCTGTAGTCAAACATCAAGCATATATAGATCATCCCTGAGGTAGGCATACCCATGCTCGGAAGAGAGACAAAGCATGGCCATAAACAAAATACACTACAGATCAATGAAATGAAATGCAAGACCATGGCCATGAAAAAGTACACAGTTGATCCATATTATCAAATAGATCATAGCCATAAGAAAATGCAATATGGATCTATGTAGTAGTATACATCAGGAAGACATTGAGCACTAATGAGAATGCCCCCATAGTCTTGAAAATACTCATAGATTAGTGATATGCTCCATCACAACTTGGGAAGGGTAGCATGAATGATTGAGGTGGCCCCAAACCCAAGGTGTAATGTCCTCCATATTAACCAAGAAACATTACTTATGGAAAATACACATAAATTCAAAACAAATATGCTAATTAACTTCCTATATCTTACCACCTACGAATTATATACATATTTAACCATTTTTAGAAACCCATAATTAAATGCATCTACAACATTCTAAATGAACATGGAGGAGGCTAATCAAATTATCTACAACAACACATAAAACCATTCTCATACATAAGGTAAAAGAACAACCATAAAACTCATAAGAATCTAAGAAAATAGATAAATACTTATCTTTTTAAAATGTTTGTGCAACTAGCTACGTGGGAAGGACGTTCCACCCAAACATAGACTTGTTGTTCCAGATCTCAATATCAAGTCACCCTTGATATGGGGCTAGGAATCCACAAAAGAAGAGTGCCTCTCACAGTCCACTCAGAAACTCAATATCCCAAAACCCACTAGTATTCTCCTAAAACTATCACATATTTCCTCTAGCTCTCTTCCTATTGACCTTCCCAACCCAAGGAATGTACCCCTTCACTATTATCAGTTCATTGGGTGTCCCATTCATTTACCAGGGTCTCTTTGGCACAGGTAACCAGGAATATCTCTACTGGGAACTCACTGTTGGGAAAACTACGAACAAATAATGGAAAACACTTTCTATTACAGTGCATCTCCCAAGGGAGTTCACTCTTTAGGCCTGAAAACTTGGATATTTAGCCTTCAACTCCAAAATTCTCCAAAATTTCTCCAGCATGATCCAAAACGTTTCCAACCTTCTTGATCTAGCTCACATGCTCTTGATTCTTTCCCTTTGCTTGTTGTTCATGCAGAAACTGAATGTGAAAAACTACCTCTTCTCTCCATACAAATTTCCTCTATTTTCCCAGGATAGTTGACTACTCACTCTGCCCAATGTTGATTGTACTTTAGCCCTATGTTCCCTAATAACTATGGGATGTGACTCTCATACCCACCCTCTTACATGAGTATAATGATTGGGCTCTTATACACTCAAATGAAAATACAATTTATCCCGAATGATAATAAAATTCAAGAAAGTGGGTTGAATTAATACCCATAAATCATTTCCCCTTTTGACCCCTCTTAGACACTCCCTTCTCTTCTGAAAAACTCAACCCCATTTTATTTATCAAAATTTAGAAAATACATTTCGCATATTACATTGTTTGGCCATAGCCACATTCATATATACATTATGCATTAATTAAACTGGGGATCATAGTGGGGATGTTACAACCCCCCTCCCCTACAATTGTGCACCGTCCTTGGTGCACAACACCATGTTGGAAACATATACAATTTTACATCAGAATACTTAGAAAATAAAACTTCTACAATTTCACAACTCAATAGCAATTCCAACCATTATTGCATGTTTCTCTCAACCTATTGTCCCGAGGAATGCGCCCCCTTCACTTTTCTAATTCCATCAAGTTATACCTTTATTTTATCAATGATTTCAGCGTGGGTGACCAAGAATTATGAGATGTGGATCTGGAACTCTAGATTCCCAAAAATGGGGTCTTACATTTTTAGCTTCTATTTTCTTTAAAATTGACAAAAAATTGTCGGTGTTATGCCCACATAGTTTCTTCATGCTCCCATGTTGCATATTCAGGACTGTAGTAGGCACATTAAACCTTTACCATCCCTATGGATTTTTTCCTAAGCACTTTGAATTTCTGGTTCAGGATGCACACTTGTTCCACCCATAAATCCCCTTCGTGTTCCACCTGAATCACAGTCCAATCAATTATGTGGTTAGGGTCAAGCACACATTTCTTTAATAATGACACATGAAATACATTATGAAGTATTATGGATGCATACAATTCTAGCATGTATGCAATTGGTCGTATCTTCTCTAACATTTCAAAAGGCCCATAATATCTTGTTGCCAACTTGGGGCAGCAACCCAATCTTAGTGAACTTCTCTTTTCTTTCACTTTCAAAAAACCTGTTCTCCCACTTTAAAATCTCTAAAAACTATGTTCTTGTCTCCATAATTTTTTTTCCTATTATGGGCAGCCTATAAATTCTGCCTGATTCTTGTCGCCTTCTCTTCCATTTCCTTCAACAAATATGCCCCAATGACACCTCTGTTTGTTGGGTTATCCTAACTCACTGGTGTGTTACACTTCCTACCATACAATACTTCAAATGGGCTCATTTTTAATGAGGCTCGATACCCATTATTGTAATCAAACTCTACTAAGTGGATGTAGTCTTCCCACTTTGATGGTTGGTCCATCACATACATTCTAAGCATGTCTTTAATGATTTTGTTGGTTCTCCATGTTTGTTCATCTAACTTTGGGTGATAAATTGCACTGAGATTTAAATTTTTTCCAAGCCTTTGAACAACACTTTTCAAAAATTGGATGTGAATTTTGGATCTCTGTTTGAAACTATTGCCTTAGTCATTCCATGTAACTTGGAAAATTCCTTCATATAGATCTCTACAATATTTGTTTCCTTGTCTGTATTCTTCATAGGAATAAAATGTGCATCCTTCGTCAATTTGTCCACCACCACCATGATGGAATCATGTTTCTTCATTGTTTTGGTTAGCTTAGTAATAAAATCAATTGTAATCACTTCTCATTTCCACTCAGGAATGGGAAATGGTTGTAAAAGCCCCGCTGGATGTCTATGTTCAACCTTTACCTTTTGACACTCCAGGAATTTGGCTATGTAATCAACCACTTCTTTCTTGATTCCTGGACAAAATTATTGGCTTCTTATAGCTTCAATTGTTTTATGATACCCTGGGTGCCTAACATATGGAACATTGTGCATTTCCCTCAGTATTGCATTTTTTTTCTCATTAGAATTTGGCATGTATATTTTTCCTCTATACATGAGTATTCCATCCTCTTACAACTCATAATATTTAAATTTTTGTTGTAAAATTTATTGCTATAATGTTTCTTTTATTTTTAAATATTGTTGATATGAATTTGCAGCCCCTAAAAATATGTCTTTTAAATATGTGTTGTGCATATTGATGGTTGCCACATGCATCTCATGTGCTCTTATGCTGAGTGCATCAACCACCTGATTTTCTTTGTCTTTGATGTGTTTAATTTCAAAGTCATATTCATTAAGGAATTCAAGCCATCTAGTTTGTATGTCATTTAATGTTGGTTGTCCAAACAAATGTTTCAAACCACAGTGGTCTTTCCTTAGTTCAAATCTTCTCCCCGTCAAGTAATGTCTCCACATTTTTAGTGCATATACAATGGTTTCTAATTCCAAGATCACCTTCCGGTTGTAGCCGGAGAACATAGGGGGTTGTAGCTTCCTTCTGGTTGTAGCTAGAGAATTGGGGAGTTGGAGCTTCCCTCAGGTTGTAGCCTGAGAAAATAGGGGGTTGGAGCCTCCTTCCAGTTGCAGTTGGAAAACAAAGGAAGTTGGTGCTTCCAATGAATGTGATTCTTCAAGACATATAAGAAACAACATTCTGTGGTTTTCTCCTGCTTTGGGTTTCCACATAAAACATTGGTGTACTATGTATGTGTATGATTGTTCATTTGTTCATTGCTCATTATTGGATAATAATTCTACATTGATATAACACATGGATTATTTGGTTAAAAAGGATTATAATTTCTCTATTACTGATTCACCCCGCCTCTCAATAATCCAACAACTGGTATCAGAGAAGGTTCTTTTAGAAATCAGTTTAACCACTGAAAGGTAGATCATGGAGAGAAGAAACTTGTATAAAAATGGAATACCACAGTTTGATGGACAGAAGTATTTGTTTTGGAGCATAAGGATGAAAACATATATATAGGCACATGGATTTGAAATTTGGCAATCAATTGCAGATTGATACACAACACCAACAGTTCCACCAACAAATGACAAAGAAGTGAAACTCGGTCAGAATAATTCCAAAGCCACAAATTCACTTCTAAATGGACTCAGTGAAATGGTATTCACCAAAGTTGCACATTGTAAATCCGCTGAAGAGATTTGGGATAAGCTTTGAAATATTTATGAAGGAGATTCAAAATTCAAAGTGGCAAAGCTTCAAAATTACAGAGGTCAGTTCGAACAACTAAAGATGAAGGAAGATGAGAATATTGCAGCCTACTTCTTATGAGTCGATGAAATAGTGAATGAAATCATAGGATTGGGAGAAGAAATCGAAGAATCTGTAATTGTTCAAAAGGTACTAAGATCTCTTCCTATGAGATTTGACCCTAAGATATCAACACTAGAGGAAATATCAGATCTAAACTCAATAAGCATGGATGAACTACATGGAATCTTCACAGCATATGAAATGAAAATTGAACAAGAAAATCCAGATGTAAAATAAGAAGCCGTCAAAGCATCCAAAAGATCAAAGAAAAAGGAAAAGAAACAAGAAGAACATAGCAACAACAATGACGTCTCGAAAGATGATGAAGAAGTGGTCAACTTTGTCAAAAGACTGAACAAGGGAACCGACGGTAGGTATAGAGGTAAGCTTCCTTTAATTTGTTTTAATTGTGATGGTATTGGTCATTTTGCTAACAAATGTCCTCATAATAAAAAGAGAAATGATGAAGGTTACTCAAAAGGAAAACAAAGATATAAAGGAAAAATAACTACAAAGAAAGTTTTCAAGAAAATTTTATGGACCAAAGAAGACATCTCATCATCAGATGAAGATGAAGTTAGTGATAGTGAGATAGGAAGAGTTCTATTCATGGTAGTAGAAAACTCTAATAAATAAGACTCCGAAGAAGAATATGAAGAAGTCGAAGAATAATATGAAGATTTCGAAGAATAAATTGAAGAGGCATAAGTTGACTACCGAGAAGAATTGATGTGTGCCATAGAAGTTATCATAAGAGAAAATAAGAAAAACAAGAAACTACAAGTGGAACTAGACAAGAAATAAGACACTCAAGAAATAGAACAAATAATCACAAATTTGAAGGTTCAAATAGAAGAATATAAAAGAATTGAAGAATCACTCAAAGAACATCTTGAAGAAAAGGATAGGATCATTGGAAATTTGGAAGCAAATATTGTCACATTAAGAAAGGATATTCAAAAGAAAAATATGCAGAATAGCTCAAAAGTTTTGGATGACATTATCAACAGTAAAAAATCTCATCTTTACAAGTCCGAACTTGGATACAATCAGACAGAAAATGGATCAAGCTCCAAAATAACAGAGCAAGAAACATATCCAAAAAGCTATGCAGAAACACTCAAAGGGGATAGGAAGATTACAGGGACACTCCTCCACCGAGAAGATTCAGATTTCAGAATCAACAACAGACAGATAGGCCTCAAGAAGAAGAATGATTCATAAGAGCACCTCCTTTCAGAATATCTTCAACTCCCAGGTATCAAACTATATTTTTTGTTTTATGTTATGCATGTAATAATTTTGGACATAAAGTTGTAAATTGTAGAGCTAACAACATGAACATGAAAAACTTTGAAAGTCATACACAAAAGGGTTATCCAAGAAGGCCTAGTGAAACATAGAGAAGAAGTTACAACAGGTTTGAATCTTTGAGACCTGAAGTGGAATGTTACAAATGTAACAACTTTGGACACATGGCCAAATATTGCAGAATGACAGTCCCTCCTAGAGAACCACGAAAGAATAATAACAGTCACAAACATGAACCTCAGAAAAGGGCATGGATAAGAAAGCAGAATCAGTATAGAAATGAAGAATGCACACTTGCTCTACAAGCTAAGAAAAAGAAACGTGGTTGGTATGTTGATAGTGGTTGTTCAAAACACATGACATGTGATAGAGACAAGTTGCTTACATTAAGAAAGGAAAGTGATGGATCAGTCTCCTTTGGAAATGATGATTCAGCTAAAATCATTGGAAAAAGCACAGTCATAATTGGGAACAAGAATACAAAGGAAGAAAATGTTCTACTAGTATAAGATATGAAACATAATCTTCTAAGTGTGAGTCAAATGTGTGACCAAGGTCATAAAGTTACTTTCGATTCACAAAAGTGCAAGATAAGAAAAGAAGGTTCAGGAAAATTGTTTGCTATAGTTGCAAGAACTTCAAGCAACATATATGTGTTAAGTGAAGTTGGAAATGAAAAGTGTTGTCTAGGAAAGAAAGATGAAATTTGGCTATGGCACAGAAGAATGGGTCACATACATTTTGATAACCTTGTCAAATTCAACAAAAGAGAAGTTGATAGAGAAATGCCCTAGATCACAAAACCAACCAACACTTTATGCAAGCTTTGTCAACAAGGAAAGCAAACAAAGACCAGGTTCAAATCAAAGGAATATTCAATGACAAGACCACTGGAAATTGTGCACACTGATATAGTTGGACCAACTACAACAAAGGGTTTAAAAGGTGAGAAATAATTTGTTATTAGTTGATGATTATACAAGAATGACTGTAGTTTTCTTTCTCAAGAATAAGTCATAAGATTTTGAAAACTTTAAGATCTACAAGGAAATTGTTAAAAATGAAATGGATTCAAAAATCAAATGCATGATATCTGATAATGGAGGAGAGTTCACTTCAAATGAATTTATGGACTACTGCAGCAGTCATGGAATAAAAAGGAAATTCTTCGTTGTTAGGACACCTCAACATAATGGAGTTGTTGAAAGAAAGAACGAGATAGCACAAGAAATAGCTCGAACAATACTAATGGATTCCAAATTGACAGATATATTTTGGATAGGTAGTGCATACAAAATTTCACATTCAAAACAAAGTAATGCTCAACAAAAACACTGACAAAACTCCCTACGAGCTATGGAAAGGAAGACCAACAAATGTGAATCACTTCAGAGTTTTTGGAAGCAAATGCTACATCAAAAGAGAAGATAGCAGAATGGGAAAGTTTGACTCTCATGTGGACAAATGAGTACTTGTTAGTTACTTAAGTACAAAGAAAGCATACACGTGTTAAAATATGAGATTGAACAAAGTTTTGGAAAGCATTAACGTAACAATTGATGAAACAGGTAGATCAGAATCAAAGGAAGAAGAAAATGAATCAATGGAATAACCTTTCGAAGAAGAATCAGAAGATGAAAAATAAGTAGAAGAGGAAGATGAAGAGAATATGACAGAAGCAGAAGAGAAAGTTAGGCAAGTGTCTCCAAAGACACCTAGCAGACGAGTACAGAAGAATAATCCTTCAGATTAGATTATCAGAAACAAAGATGTCGGAGTTGAGATTAAAAGAAGAATCTGTTCACCAGAACAAACACACCTAACACTCTTATCTACAATTGAACCAAACTGTTTTGAAGAAGCCAACAAGGATGAATTTTGGAATAAGGCCATGGATGAAGAATTGGATCAAATAGATAAAAATGACACTTGGGAATTGGTTCAAAGACCAAAGAATAAGAATGCGATCGRCACAAAATGGGTTTTCRGGAATAAATTGAATGAAGATGGAYAGGTTASAAGGAACAAAACTAGATTGGTATGTAAAGGATATGCACAGATTGAAGGAATTGACTTTGAAGAGACATTTTCCCCAGTTGCTAGAATGGAAGCAATCTATTTKMTTTTACCTTATGCATGTTCCAAAAATATTAAAGTGTATCAGATGGAAGTAAAATCAACTTTTYTGAATGGGGAACTTGAAGAAGAAGTCTACATTGAACAACCAGAAGRATTTSAGYTGTCAGAGAATACAGATTATGTGTGTAAATTAAAGAAGGCCWTGTATGGTCTAAAATAGGCTCCTAGAGCATGGTACTCTAGACTGGATAAGTATCTAMAAYAGRYAGGGTTCAGAAAAGGAAGTGCAGACAACAACCTCTACATCAAGGTAAGTCAAGRCAATATTTTATTAATTGAATTTTATGTTGATGATATTATTTTTGGTAGTGATGATGAYAGGTTAAGCCAGAAATTTGCAAAGGATATGCATAATGAATTTGAAATGTCGTTACTTGGATAACTATYCTTATTTCTGGRACTTCAAATAKGCCAAAGMAACCAAGGAATTTTTATTTCTTAAACCAATTATATCAGAGAAATTCTAAAGAGGTTCAGAATGGAAGATTGCAAACMMGTTATCACTCTCATGCAAACCAACTGCAAGTTGATCAAAGATGATGATTCAAAGTCTACATATCAGAGGCAATACMGGTCAATGATTGGCAGACTACTATATGTGAYAGCATCCAAACCAGATATAATGCAKGCAATTGGATAGGTGGCACGATTTCAAGAAGCACCAAAGGAATCACATGTATTATTAGTGAAGAGGATTTTYAGATATCTCAAAGGAACATAAGAGTTTGGATTATGGTATYCAAAAGGAAAAKATCTATCACTTATTTCCTACACAGATGCATATTGGTGTTGGGACAGGGGYAGACCCAGGTTTCAATKCTCAAGAGTGCACCAAAAAAACCCTAACTACTGACCCTTTCGACAACACCTRCGAAGCAGATGAAGTCTCACCCGAGGTAGAGGYAGAGGTGGTTGCAGGACTCCAGTGTCTGCAACCTTAGCTGGGACACAGATATGTGATTCTAACACTTAACAAAGMACTCAACARTTAACATTCMTCAATATCCWRTTCTTAGTTACAGCGTAGTTAAACCCTAATTACAAAGCATCACAATATTCAACCAGATCTAGCATCTAACAACACTTAGCATGAYGAACAGATCAGATCCTAAAAAATCCAGGCACTRAGAATATGTATATAAGTYAGATCTAACATCCATCCATATTATTAAGCACCAWGCATCRACAGATCATTCATCTATATTAAATCACTAAGCACATTAACATATAARCAAATCAACACATTGCAAAAAGYAGAGMAACACAACATGTACGTGGTTCACCCCYACCCTGGGGCTATGTCCACCAACTCTWTGTCTTCTTTATKGGCTTMTTCAATAGTTTCCATGCACAGAGCCTMAAAAACCCTACTCYGCAGAGGACAGGAGATCTGCGCAGCTCGCTAGATCCTCCTTCCCTGAGTAGATCTAAGCACACAACCTCCTACAGTCTCTTACAATGACTTGCACTTAGCTCTGCAAGTCTCACACAATATGMRCAAAKTCATTACAGTCACTACTCACACTTAGYAACCAACACTTAGCACTTAGCACATYGGCCTTCTTACATCGCCTAGCTACTTATTTATACATTACAAAATCWGGCCTAAACATGGGTGAACCCATGGGATGACATTCCCATACCTGTWACATGATTCCAAAACCCAAAAATACCTAAAAAGGGGTCGATATCCCACRATMTCCTCTTCGTCTTGYGCTCCRTATTTGAYAGGMTGTCRAAGTCCCAAAATAGGTCAAACTTGACCAAGGATCTCSCAAAACTTGGTCAAGGGCCAACAATTGGGCAGGTTGTATTGATGAYCGACGAAGCACCAATGGAGCAGTGTTCTACTTGGGTGAGTGTTTAGTATCATGGCTAAGGAATAAAMAATCATTAGTATCTTTATCTACATYCGAGGMAKAGTATATTGCAGCAGGATCATGTTATACACARGTTCTTTGGATGAAACAAACTCTGACAGATATACAGGTTGAGTATRATGAGYCCATTCCAATCTATTGTGATAATAGAAGCACCATCARTATCTCAAAGAACCTATCRRTATATCAATAGATGCACTCCAAGAYGAAACAMAYTCCAATCAATTATTACTTTATRCRRGAGMARGTTGCAGAAAAAGACATCAGAGTTGAGTATGTGGGCACAAAAAAACAAGTGGCAKACATCTTTACAAAACCACTTCCACGGGAAGCCTTTGAGTATCTTYGCCAGAGACTCRGAGTTATTTATACTCCAAAATGAATKCTTTTGAATGCTTATCTTATATGTCTTAGWTGTACAYGAAGAAGMACCATAAAGAGGAYARTTYAGTCAAGGGGAGMAGCCCCGTATGGAAAGATACATTTTCCATTGATGAMAAAGGGGGAGAGATTCATCAGATGCAGAGRACAGAGGCATGGTTCCAGGGGGAGCAATGGTSACAGAGATGCAGAGGACAGAGACATGTTTCCARGGGGAGAATAAGTGATATGACTTCARTATTGCATGACATAATTTCAATTTTTCATTAGAGTGTTTCCATCAATGCCAAAGGGGGAGATTGTTGATTAAGGTTGGTTGTCATTGATGTCARCCCTTGAAGAAATCCTRGTAGCACAAAGGTTTGGGTAATGGACCCAAGTTTGTTTGATGGATAATGGTATGAGTTTTGATATATTTGTAGGTAATACTATTCTATATGGATAWTACATGTCATTCCATTTTTGGTGGTATGTGTAACGTCACATAWCTCCTCACGGTTTGAGAGTTATGGCCTTACGAAGTTGGAGGACCCTMATATGTCATCTAGCATCCCCAAAAGGTCAAAGTAGTCAAAGTGGTTTAAGAGATTTTAGAAGGTAAATAATCAAGTGAAGTGATGAGTGTACTATAATTCAAAGTGAATACAAAATAAATTATTTAAATAATAAATTTAATGGAGAAATTAGAAGTGGGTTAACCCTAAAATAAGGAAAGTGGGAAAAGTGACCTAGAAGATGTTTTTAAGGAAGCTACTTGGAGAGTATAAATAAGAGGCAAGGCTCTCTCATTTTAGATCACACTTGAGRATATTGAATATATATAGGTKTCTGAGGTAACYAAAGGATATATAAGAYRAATTTCAGAGGGAAGGTGAAGAAAASAAGGCCACAATTCAAGGGAGGATACATTCTTTTGATGATGTTTTCTAAGGTATGTTATTTACAGTTCATCTCACCATTTCCGCAATAATTTTTTTTCTAGAATGATTCAGACCGTGAWATTACTATKCCATTGAGGAAACATATCCAAGTATCYGTGGTAAAAAATTCAACTTGTGGGTCGTTGTATTTTTGGAGTTACACTCYGTGGAAAATATTGTTTGTGGCTAGTCCTTAAACTAGTCTAAAACAKGTGTTTCRGGTAAAAACGTCATAAMTTCTTCATAACAGATCCAAATTYAGTAAAACAAATGTGTTGGTTAGATTACATTCTTTAGTATTCTRTGTAACAATTTCATATCGATTCAAAAAATATTCCGTGTGGRGCACGCTCTAYAAGGTCGCTCTCTAGAATAAGYCAGAATCAACAAGGTATGCCATTTTTTCTATAACTCCTTTTATGAGAGGTTCCAAGTAGTGAMACCTRGAGGAATTKCAYAAAACACACTGAAGAACATTGTGTATTAGTTTCATATATTTATTAATTACAGGTACAAAGTTATGATTATTTCAATTTAGGGTTGTTGACTAATCCAAAACTAGTCATGTGAGACTAAAGAAAAGTTTGATGAAAATGCTAGTCTCTTGTCGTTAAAGTTAAGGAAGGTTTGTAGCTATGTGATCATATACACCAGGTCTATTACAGAGTTAAAAATCATATTTGGATGATGAAATTGATGAGGGATTTTGGTTAAGGTACATGTTGGGTACATGGTTGAGACAAGTAGTTGATGAGTTGGCTCATACATGAGGTGTATAGTTGATGATGTTGGTACATATTGATCAGTCATAGTTGATGAGTAGTTGAAACATGATTGGTACATACTTGGTACATGGTTGGATGCAATTTTTTATGGTACATGTTGATTACAGGTTGTTTGGTACAGGTTGGTGCATGGTTGATGCACTTGTTTATGGTACAGGTTGATTACAAGTTGAGGTACAAGTTGATGCAGGGTTCAAGTTTATTGGTTCATTCTACTTCTACTTCAGGGTGTTTGGACAAGGCAAGTCCAAGTGGTTGTAGCCACCTTCTGGTTGTAGCCACAGAACATAGGGGTTTGTATCCTCCTTCTGGTTGTAGCAAGAGAATTGGGGAGTTGGAGCTTCCCTCAGGTTGTAGCCTAAGAAACAAGTGGGTTGGAGCCTCCTTCCAGTTACAGATGGAAAATAAAGGAAGTTGGTGCTTCCAATGAATGTAATTCTTCAAGACATATAAGAAAAAGAATTTTGTGGTTTTCTCCCGCTTTGGGTTTCCACGTAAAACATTGGTGTACTGTGTATGTGTATGATTGTTCATTTGTTCATTTATAATTATTCGATGATAATTATACATTGATATAAATATTGTATTATTTGGTTAAAAAGGATTATAATTGCTCTATTACTGATTCACCCCCGCTTTCAGTAATTCAACAGTCTTGTGGGTAATAGGAAGTAGAATGTCCAAGTATAATATTATATTTTTTACAAAAGTATATCATTGCAAGTGATTTGAAATATTGTACATTGTCAGTTATCATTTTCTTGGGACATACAAACCTAACAAGTATATTTTCTTCAAGGAATTTGATCACAACTACATTTGTATCAAATTTTCTAGGAATTGCTTCCACCCATTTGGAAAAATAATATGTTGCATTTAATATCCACTTATTTTTTGTTGTTGAAGCAAGATGAATCTCACCTATGAATTCTAATCCCCATTGTTGGAAAGGAGCTTCATATTTTATTGGTACCAATGGCAAGGAAAGAAGCTTTTGTTTTCCTATGAAAATATGACTTTCTTTACAGGATCTTACCTTGGCATTCACTTCTAAAAATAACTTTAGCCAATAATAGCCATCTCTCAACATTGTGTATGATGTGTCTCTCCAAGAGTGGTATCCTCCACACATTCATTTGTGAAATTCATCTATGATTCCTTTAGTCTCTTCTTGAAAAATACAGTTTAACAAGATTCGCAAAGGATCTTTCCAATAAATATTTTCATCTATTATGCAATACTTGATCGAGTGAAGTTTTAGTGTTCTAGCTTTAGCTTGACTAAAATCAGGTGGAAATTCAAGAGTTTGTAAGTAAAAAAAAATGTTTTTGTACCAAGGAGATGAAGAAAACTTATACTGAACCTTTATTAGGGGCTGCTACAAATCCGTTTCCTCAAATTCTGTTGAAGATTGTTTTGATATTTCTAAAATCTGATTTATCCCAAGGACTATGCAATTTGATTCAGCTAGAAGCTTTTCCAAACCTTGAACTTTAATCATCTTTGTTGGTTTTATTTCAAGGTCATACTCCTGAATTTTTGCATTCCATTTTCCTCTTTTTCCATCAGTATCATGTTGATGTTGGAAAATGTTTACCAAGTAGCGTATGCTTGTCATTGATGGAAAGTACAGCAGTGGAGATGGTAGAATAAGAAGGATACAAATCCCTTGGGGATTCAGACGTAAAAGCTCAGGAGGAACAACGTTAAAGAAAACGCGCGCAGCAAAGGAAAAGCTCAAGACACATGAATTTGCAGAAGAGAAGGAAGACAGAGATCCATAGCCGTTGGATCTCATTCAAAAAACCCATCAGCCGTCAGATCAGACAGAAGCTGCGAAGGAGATATACCATCGGGAAATCGGAGTTCTCTAGGTCGTGTGCATTGGGACAGCAGCAGTCGCGAAATCACGACGGGATCTGGACCGTCCATTCATGTGGATGCGTGGCAGCGATCGGGCGTCGTCAGAGTTTTTTCTCATCGGAGAATCGGGGATCGGGACTTTGAAATGCCCAATTCACTCGACAACGAAAACCCCGATTTCATGATATGCGATTTCGCGATATGCGATTTCGCAATTTGATCACAGCCGTTGAATAAAGAAGTGATCTAGACCGTCGATCCAAATCTCGTCAGATAGGGACACGTGGCACATCGAGGTAATGACAGGTGTCAGTTGGATTCAAAACTTCAGGCACATGAAAGTCATGAATCAAAGTGACACGTGGCAGTAGTTAACACGTGACAAACCACATGTGACATCAGCAGAGGCATCGACAATCGCAACTTTGAAATACCTAAATCACTTGACATCAAGAACCCCGAAATTGCGATATGCAATTTCGCGATTTAATCGCAGCCGTAAATTTAGAAGTGATTTGGACCGTTGATTATCTGCATGGAGTATCAGGGATCGGGACTTTGGAATGACAAAGTCACTTGACATCAGAAACCCCGATTTTGTGATATGCGATATCGCGACTCAATCGTAGCCGTTGAGCCAAGGTTATACCTGGACCGTTGATCATAGCCTGTGTCAGAGTTTCGCGAATCGCGATTTGGAAGTGACAAGAACCTTGAACATTAGAAATGCCGAAACGCCGATGG
>ML825171.1:95602-114049 GCA_009831015.1 Picea engelmannii | reverse complement strand
GATCTCGTACATCATCATCTCGTAATGAAAAAGTATTCATATCCACTATAAGTGTACTTGAGTGATGTTGTCACTTTAAAATCCTTTCCTGGTGAGTACTTGATTGATGTTGTGACCCTAAGACAATCGTATAATCCCTTGATTTGATATGTGTTTTGACTATATCATGACTTGGGAAGAGTCCATACCTCACTTTTCTCATATATGGCTAATCATAACTTTTATGGCCATGCTCATAGTTGTTGCACTATTTCCCTTACAATTAGTTTGTACCGAGTACTTATGGGTGGGTGGTAAATGATTCTTTCATAGAAATTCTATGTATTCGATATATTTTATATTATAGATTGTTTTATCAATATGGGTGGTAAATGATTATTTCATAGAAATTCTATATATTCAATATATTTTATATTATAGATTTTTGTATTAATATGTGTCAGTGATACAATATGACAATGAAATAGATACATCTCATAAGTTATTGAAGTTATTCTTTATCTAAACTATTACAATTGAGATGTATGTATTCTACGAGAAGTTATCTAGAACATGTATTGGCTCCCCTAAAGGGAAAGTTATCATGTCTATAGGGAAATGAGTTGAGTCGAGTTGAGTCGAGTCTGGGTGGGGACATAAACTCCCCCAGATTATTAACTAATCAACTAACCAAACCTAGGTTAACAAGACATTTTACAAGTAAATATTTCAATTTTTTTTTTAAATATAGGTTATTTTGAAATACTTGTAAATTGTATTTTTAATATAATGCTTCCACATATGAATATAATTGTAATGTATTTATATGACTCAATCAATGTATATTATGTCCTTGAGTTGTAGAACAATCGGTGATGGAGTGTATTGTTAAGGCACTCTGTTATGTGAAGTTATTGGTTTGAAACCCTCAACTTACCTTGTGTGTTGTGTGAAGGGTCGTGTTGGTATGCCTAGAGGTTATAGTGGTAGCAATCGGAAAACTCGACCATGTGTCATGCAAGTACGAGCCCAACTAGTTTTTGATTCCACCATTCACTATAAATAAATAAATAAAATCAATGCATGTTCTTTTTTTCCAACAACAATGAGTAAATTTGCATTAGAAAGGTCACAATCTAACTAGTTGGCATTGCAACACAAAAATGGATAACGCAGACCTCGGCCTGCTAGAATTCCAAGTTTGGACTAAAAAAAACAAGTACCTCTAAGTTGTTTAACTGGGTGCTAATTATTCTATTAAGGCAAGTGAATTGCCTTATATAATGACCCAAGATAAGCAAAAACTTGCAATACATTATCTATTAATAGAAAATTTAAAAGGTTAGAACATGGAGAACATTATCTCGCTCCTACAAATTTTCATCTAGGTTGTTCTTGTTTTTCCCTGTATGGGATTTTGTTATTGTTTTGTCCAAGCTCCTTTCTCCTTAACTACTTGGGACCTTGACAAAATCACTTCTCTAGCTGAAGGTTGAGACAAATGTGGAGTACCCTCCCTTGGAATATTTAGAAAACCTACTATACCATTAATCTTAGCAATTGCAGAGTCCAATTTTTCTTCCATCACCAAATATCTTTCTTCATGAGATTGCATGCAATTCCACATACATTCCTCCACTGCATGTAAAGTTCAAATTTTCCCTCTAGTATTAATCACATGCCTCAACCTCTCATGTGATTCCACCAATAGTTGTTCCTCCCACATTTGATGCCATTGACAAGTCCATTGTAAGGTTGCTTTCAACACCTTTTGGTGTGCCTCAGCCACACCCTTTTCAAGAATGTTCATCTGCTTCCTAAGATCCTAGACTCACACATAACACATATAAGTAGAATTGTAATGTTTATCTATGATTCAATCAATGCATATATTATTTAACAACAATGAGTAAATTTGCAATAGAAAGGGTTGTGGCCTAATTGTTTGGCATTGCAATACAAAAATGGATAACATAGATCTCAACCTGCCAAAATTCCAAGTCTAGACTCAAAAAAAAAGAAACCTCTAAGTTGTTTGACTAGGTGCTAGTTATTATGTTATGGAAAGTGAATTGCCTTACATATTCACCCAAAACAAGAAAAAACTTGCAATGTATTCTCTTTTAATATAAAACATAAAAGGCTAGCATGTGGAGAACCTTGTCTTGCTCTTGGAAATCTCCATATGGGTTGTTCCTGTTTTTCTCCATTCCTAACTGAGTTACTATGTAGGTTTTTGTTATTGTTTTGTCCAAGCTCCTTTCTTCCTTGATTGCTTGGGACCTTGAGAAAATCACTTCTCCAACTAGAGGTTGAGAAAAATGTGGTGTACCCTCCCTTGGGAGATTTAGAAAACCTATTATTCCATCAACTCTAGCAATTGCAAAGTCCAATTTTGTTTCCATCACCAAATGTCTTTCTTCCCTAGATTACATGCAATCTTGCATGGTTTCTTCCATTGCATTTTGAGTTTGAATTTACCCTTGTTACGAGGGAAAAACTCTCTATGGCCAAGGGTAAACCACAACAGATAGGTATGACTGCAGAAATCAACTCAATTCCAACATATGCTATATAAACTAATGTGCAATATAAGAATGAGACCTACCTCAATCCAACGTTTGATGATGTTCCACCATTGAGTACTTTGACCCAAAGCTTTATACCTACAAGAAGTTCTCAACAAACGAGCAAAGCAAGTACATAGCGATGATATAAAAGGGGTTAGCACATCAGATAGCATAATCCATTAATACACATTACAAACATGCCCATGGATAATAATCATATATTTGCAAGATACCAATGGGATGGGAAAAGAGTATTTCTATTAATAATTGATCAGCAGAAGTGACAACATTACAGACTTCCGTGTCGACACGGTTCGAAACATAGAAACCAAGTTCCTTCCAATTGGGTCTTCACCACTTCAATCCTCCACCAAAGGCAAGCTCATAGGAAAGAGGCAATGAGGTCCTCTCAACAATAGGAAAAGAGCTTGGGGGATGAACACTGTGTTCAAACTTGAGGGACAAAGGGATGCAGACTCAATATGAAGTAATTTCTCCAGAGTAACTTTGCTCTCAAAGTTGAATGCTTTCTCTCTTTTCCATAGCTCGAAATTGTGCTCTTATAGCCTTCAGAATGCAACTGAAGGGCCGAGTCAGAATGTTTCCAGTATATGGAAGGCCAAGGATCAGAGATCTTTTGTCGTGACATGGAAACCTGACCTCGTTTTGTATTTTCTGGCACAAATCCCGATATACGCAAGTTGTAGTGGAGCAGCAAGGGTATACGCATCTTGTATAACTGATATGGAGCGTATATGTGGAAAAATGTATATTTTAAGCTCTGGATTCATCAAAAAGGGATGATAAGTCTGCATAGGGAAATGGAAAAAGGCCCTCTGTGCAAGATAGAAATGGTGAGGCAAATCTTGCTATAACAGATGCCCCCTAATGTGTTTGATCAAAGGAGTATCTGCAATGGTAGAAATACATTATAAATAACCTAGAAGTGGAGTGGTAGAGAACCAGCTAGACGAACTCAATTGCTCGTTACATTATGTATTGATTTTTCATACATGGCTTCCAAGAATACAATGCAGATCCATGTGGAAAATATACCAAACAAGTGTTCATGTCCATGAATAGGCAAATACAAATGCGATTACATGCCAAAAATTGTCATAGTCACGAACAAGGCCCAGTGAAACCAGTCTCAAAATCAATCTGAAGATATTTGTTATACTATGAAGTACAATCTGATCTCCCGTGATCACTGAAGTCAAATAGGTATTGGTCCAATGAAGGGGAAGAAACAGCTCAGGAAAGTTGCGGCCACATAGTGATATCTTCAAGTCTTCTACACTATCCACCAAAGGTGCAAGTATACATCATGTGAATAAAGGAGTTGAGGTCGAACATGATGAGACATCGTTTGATTACCAGTCATTGAGGTATACCATTAACAAATGTGAGACATCCTACCAATAATGAAAGTAGGTATCAAGGCATTGAGTACATTCCTACAAGTGTGAAAAAGCAGTCGATGTCGAACACTTGATAAATCCATTGATCATGATACATCGATGTATTCCCATCTATCAATGGCGAGAGATCCTGCCACTAATGACTGCAAGCCTCAAGGTACTCATAAAACTCTAGGTCCCATATCCAGAATAAATGAGCTAAAGTTGATGGAAAGAGACCCACTGAAAGGAGAGCATTGAGGCATCTCTCATCAGTCAACACGAGGAACAAAGAAGGAGCTTCATGATTTGGTGGAGATCGGACGAAGAACATGTTCATGAACCAATGACCCTATGTGTCTTTCACGTGTGCCAAATGCAAGTGGTACACGAAAAGGACCCTCTGAATAACAGCCAATGATGAAAAATTGTTGACAAAGCTGAGGAAACCACCAATAAGGATAATGGCATCCAAGACACTGCATGAATCCCGAAGTGTGAATAGATGTCTTGTCATCGAACACAAGGGAAACCACCTAGTCAACGACCAATGATGAAATGTCGATTTATGGGTTCAAGGTGACCTACCAATGATGAAAGTAGGGTCAGGGTGCATGATAAGACTAAAGTATCATGTGATTCTGAGACAAACTGAGGGTATGGACGACATGAAAAGTCAAGATTTTTGAGGAGTGGCTGACACAGGTTGATAGACTTCCTTTGAACAAGAGCATGATACATATGGTGGACTCTGGTATCATGGACTCAATGATGTGACACTTAGATGCAGGAGGCATCAATAACATTCTCTATAGGGACTGGAAGAGTAACCAGTCGATAGAGAAAGCTCTATAGCGAGATCAACTTCCTAAGGCCATGCTAAACCCAAAATTATGGTGACAAAAGGACTCAATAACTTTGTGCTATGTTCAAAGGCAACACGACTATTGCCAATTACAATATAGTACTCCCTTCCTGCCCGTCTTTTTTTTGTTTTTTCATAACAAATGAATGTTATGATACAAAGGAGGGAACGAGCGTCGCAAGTAAGAAAAACTAGTTCTATGAGTGGAATGTACCTATGCTTAATGAAAGGAAATGCATGTGGGAGATGGACACTCGAGGTGATGTTCCCTCTAGGGTATAGGGTGTCAAATTGTGAATGATATAAACAAGGCTCTACTTGGTTGAGGATGCAAACTGCTTAGGCAACACTTTATAACGCAAAGTGAGAACCGGCTAAAGGCTCAATACTGCAAGTGAGGGCATGAGATGCAATCACAACTTAATGCCAAAAAATGTCCTTTTTTTATTATCTTTTACTCTACTTGGTGTGAAAAAGGGGTAAACTTGTGCCAAATAGACGTCTTTTCAAATCCAATTTACGAGTGTGAAAAAGACAAGTTCACTCGACAATCTTTTCAATTTTTGGTAGCAAGTCGGAAAAGAGCTTAACTAAGACTCATGACCTTTAAAATCCAACCTTAACGAGCGTATAAGGGACAAATCACTCAGCGATCTTTTCAGTTTTTTGACAATTCAGAAAAGAGCTTAACTGAGACTGGTGACCTTTCCAATCCAATTTAACGAGTGTGAAAGGGACAAATCACTCAGCAATCTTTTCGGTTTTTATACAAGTCGGAAAATACCTTAACTAAGACTCGTTAGGAATATTCTAGGCGGCAAGCCACGGGGGAGGCCAAGGCTCCCATGCAGACCTTCTGTGGAATGTTGGTATCTTACGAAGAATGACCCAAGCTCGGGAAGACCCAAAGCTCTCCAATTCGAGGAGGACAAAGTGCTAATGGAGGTTATCATTTTTGTGTTATATCGAATAATGTCTCTTCCTGGAAAAGACATAGGCAGAGGCATTGGATACCCCACAAGACCATCCCAATCAAAGGGAACCTCGTCAAGACTTGGAGGGAGAGAAATCGGGAAGAGTAAAACTCTCTCTTGTTCAAAAGGTGAAGTAATAGGAATGTTAAGGACGTGGCACAGAAGGTATAGAAACATAACCAAAAGAGCGGGATCGACCAAAAATTGCATTGGCACGACCGCTTCCTTAGACTTTTCACTCTTCGAGAGAAGAGTGGGGTCGATCGAATATTGCATCGATACGACCACTTCCTCAACCATTGGTTGAATAGGATGTGAGACAACAAGGTCAAGAGGTGCATCACCCCAAAAAATAGGAGTGTTTTCGGTCGAAGATTGCATCAACACGACCATTGGTTGAACAAGATGCGAGACAACAAGGTCAAGAGATGCATCACCCCCAAACATAGGAGAGGTGTCAGTCAAAGATTGCATCGACATGACCACAGGTTGAATGGGATGTGAGACAACAAGGTCAAAGGATGCATCAACCCCTAAAGGAAAAGGACTGTCAGCTAAAGATTGCATCGGCATGACTGTTGTATCAACCAAAGAAGGAATGGAGTGTTGTGAAACCATAGATGCCTTAGAACCCGAAGGGCCCTTAGGTGAGCTCCACGTTTCTGGTATCCTAGCAATAACATGACAAAAACGAGTAAGGTGACTTCCTTCGCAAGTCCTGCAAAGGAATCTAGGCTTACGTCTGAGACATCTAGGCTTCGCAATCATATGAATTCCCCCATAATGACTTGCAGTGGCTGGTGACATGCTCCCAACATGACTTGCAGAGGCTAGTAGAAAATCTCCAACATGACTAGCAGAGGTTGGTGATGAATCCCCAACATGACTAGCAAAGGTTGGTGATGAATCCCCAACATGACTAGCAGAGGTTGGTGATGAATGTGCAGTGTGACTAGCAGTGACCAGACATGTGCCCCCATCATGACTTGTAGCGGTTGGTTGTAGGTTTTCAACATGACTCGTAGAGGTTGTCGACCAATATCCAACATGACTAGCAGAGGTTGGTGATATAACGCCAATATGACACGTAGTGACTGGACTCGTGGCGGTAATTGATTGCATCATTTGAGACCAAGGTCCAAGGAAAGATTGGTTCTGAGAAATTGCAGGCCATGAAGGATCCTAGTTTACACCTTGTCCATGTCCAGCAGGATAGCATCCTCCTCCATACTAATTCATAAAGGGTTGTAAGGGCATCGAAACTGAGGAAGCCGCTTGTGAAGAGAAAGCAACATGAAAAGGATTACTCATGTGAGGATATATGTTGCCCCCAGACGAAGGAACTTCGTGAGGGTGGTTTCCCATACTATAAAAATAATTCCCTCGGATGAAACACCAGAGGGAAGATGGAGGTCCGTCGTGGGAAAAGTGTTCATAGGAACCGACATAGTGAAAGAAGGATAAGTGGACAAATTGTAACAAGTAGAATGATTGCATAGTTGAGCACTTAATTCTCGCATAGTGGACTCATAGGAAGGGAAATTACAACCTCCTACTATAAGAGGTGTTTGAAGGATATGACTCCCACCAAACGGAGAGGGACAAGGAGGCATCATGCCCCCATATCCAAAACTTGTATTCGCATAAGGAGGCGAGATAGAGGATGGCAAGTGCGATGACATATCAGACATACCATGAGAAAAATGATTAGAGACCCAAGGCACGGACTGAGTGTTATAATTATGCATACCATTATAAAAAGTGGACGAATTTTCCCCCATGAACGTCATGGGGGGGGTAGCAGTAAACAAGGGAGGAAAAAGGAACTCCACTATCCATGATAAAAAGGACTCAACACGAAATCCTATGGTCAACTAATAATCAAATAGCATACCAAAAAGTCAAATGACCAATATGCATGCAAACGGGCTAAAGTGGTTGAGTGGCCTCCCTCGCTAAAGAAGGTATGTCTCGTCCAAGAGGGACCTAAGACTCCCCGCTAAAGTTTGGAGGTAACAAAATCAGTTATAAGGGCCCTCGTAGGCTTAACAACCAGTCGGTCAGATCCCCCCGGAGAGTTAATCCTCCATAAAGGTTGTGTGTTGTCCGACCCCTATCTGAATTAGGATACAAGCAAAATAACCCCTACAAGTAACCTATGAGATACCTAAGTCAAGCAACTAATAAACCATTGTATAACCAATGCACAGGCAAGCAGTCGTAAGTCCGGATCACCGTATGGGTAGGGTAGCAAAGCCTGAAACCTTGAAATCACTGCCTCTCACAGAGGTATGGGTACTAGCAAGATCCCCAAATACGAATAAATCCATAGAAATATCTCTGACGCTAGGTGAGTATCCAGGGGTTATCCCTTCAACTAACTTCGTGCGACCTCGTGATGAACTCCGGTGTGAGCGGAGCCTCCTGATATTACCAATTATACAATGGAATTCTTAACTCCCTGTCTCGGACACATATGTTGATTTAATTTCCTTGGAGGAGTTTACTCACAATATCCTATTCCAAGGAACTAAATCCTAGGCTAGTTTGTGCGCCCTAAAAAATAAAATCGTGACTAATCAATTTTAGTTTAAAGTGTAAATTGTATTGGCCGTGGTTACTCAAAAAGGTATGGAAGTGAAACTGATGGCGTTATGACTCTGCAAGAAAATAAATACAAATATAATGCAAAGTCTATCTTTAACTTTTCAATGAATGATATTCTAATAAGAACAGTGTGGTCTTCAATTTCAACTCTGCAATTCAAAAGTAAAATGCAATCTTTCACTAAATGTGCTAAGCTAATGATAAAGATTCCAAGACGAAAATGCCAACCAATGCAAAATGCCCATTTTTTTTGTATTTTCAATATACTAAAAAGAAAATGCATGGACTGATGAGCAACCTGATATATAATATCTACTGTGTATAAAAGCAATAACTCGAGTAGAATACCAAGCAGCAAAGAAAACAACCTAGATAACAAGGAAAAATAAAAAATGGAAAACAAAGAGAAAGACTCCGCCTAAAATTTCAACTCCAAACAGGTTTCCTGTCATCCCAGATAATCTCAACAAGCACTACAGATACCTAAGAAGGTTCAACAATCTTCAAATCCCACCCAGTAGTCACTAAACCAATCAAACAAGCAAGGGGAAGTGGTATACGTGACTGTTCAAAAGAACAGAGCATATATACGCTTCTTGCAGTCAGACAGCAAGCGTGTATAAGCGACTGTCAAGGAAAAAAGGGTGTATATGCTTTAAAATAAGGCCAGGCAAGGACAAAAAGCTGAAAACTCAGACTCATAGTGAACAAAATCTGTCAAGCAGTGATACGACAAGAAATACAAAGGAAAAAGAGCAATGTAAGAAGAAAAAGTACTTCAACCCTTAAAAGGAAGATCTCTCCCCAGTGGAGTCACCAATTCTGTTACGAGAGAAAAACTCTTTATGGCCAAGGGTAAACCACAACAAACAGGTATGACTGTAGAAATCAACTCAATTCCAACATATGCTATATAAACTAATGTGCAATATAAGAATGAGGCCTACCTCGATCCAACGTTTGATGATGTTCCACCATTGAGCACTTTGACCCAAAGCTTTATACCTGCAAGAAGTTCTCAACAAACGAGCAAAGCAAGTACATAGTGATGATATAAAAGGGGTTAGCACATCAAATAGCATAATCCATTAATAAACATTACAAACACGCCCATGGATAATAATCATATATTTGCAAGATACTAATAGGACATGAAAGGAGTATTTCTATTAATAATTGAACAACAGAAGTGACAACATTACAGACTTTTGTGTCGGCACGGTTTGAAAGCAAGAAACCAAGTTCCTTCCAACTGGGTCTCCACCACTTCAATCCTCCACCAAAGGCAAGCTCATAGGAAAGAGGCAATGAGGTCCTCTCAACAATAGGGAAAGAGCTTGGGGGCTGAACATTGTGTTCATACTTGAGGGACAAAGGGATGCAGACTCAATATGAAGTAATTTCTCCAGAGTAACTTTGCTCTCAAAGTTGAATGCTTTCTCTCTTTTCCATAGCTTGAAATTGTGCAATTATAGCCTTCAGAATGCAACTGAAGGGCCGAGTCAGAACATTTCCAGTATATGGAAGGCCAAGGATCAGAGATCTTCTGTCGTGACATGGAAACCCAACCTCATTTTGTATTTTCTAGCACAAATCCCGATATACGCGAGCTGTAGTGGAGCAACAAGCGTATATGCATTTTGTATAACTGATAGGGAGCGTATATGTGGAAAAATGTATATTTTTAGCTCTGGATTCATCAAAAAGGGATGATAAGTCTGCATAGGGAAATGGAAAAAGGCCCTCTGTGCAAGATAGCAATGGTGAGGCAAATCTTGCTATAACAACCCTGTAGTATTAATCACATGCCTCGACCTCTCCTATGCTTCGACTAATAGTTGCTCCTCCCACATCTGATGCCACTAATAAGTCCATTGTAAGATTTCTTTTAGCACCTCCTATTATACCTCAACCACACCCTTTTCGTGAATTTTCATTTTCTTCCTAACATCCCTGACATCTCTAATTATGACATTAACCACACCTTTTTCAAGAATTTTCATCTTCTTCCTAACATCTCTGACATCTCTAATTACAACATTAAGATATGAATAAAACTATAAAGTTGTTTCTTAACATCTCTAACATCTATGATTACAACATTAAGTTATCAATAAAAATATGGAGTTAAAGAAAAAGATTATACAATACTAAGGTATCAATATATATAAATATATTGAGATTTTAACCATTGATCATATTCAAATACTTTTGAAAATAAAAAACCAATATATTAGGAAACCTACAATAGTTTCTCCTCCCACATCTGATGCCACTAATAAGTCCATTGTAAGATTACTTTTAACACCCTCTATTATACATCAACCACACCCTTTTCATGAATTTTCATTTTCTTCTTAACATCCCTGACATCTCTAATTACGACATTAACCACACCCTTTTCAAGAATTTTCATCTTCTTCCTAACATCTCTTACATCTCTAATTACAACGTTAAAGTATCAATAAAACTATGGAATTGCTTCTTAACACCTCTGACATCTCTAATTACAATATTAAGTTATCAATAAAAATATGAAGTTGAAGAGAAACATTATACCATACTAAGGCATCAAGAAATATAAATATATTAAGATTCTAACCATTGATCATATTCAAATACTTTTGCAAATAAAAAAACAATATAGTTCATATTGATTTCAATAATTAATATTTTTAATATATTTCATTCATTATTTAAAAAACAAATCTTAACCTTAACCCTAACCCTTTGTCGAATGGAATAACTAAGTATGCAAGTCGGGGCTTTGTTTTGCCGTATCTTGGTATAAAGGAAGAGGAAAAATAAAGAAATACAAAATTATTCCACAAAATGGCATAAGAACTCCCCTCCAATAATACAAAACATGTTTCCCAACATCAAAGTATAAGTAGTCTAACATTTATTCATATTAATAAGTTAGATTCATTTAGCAGCACGATTTCAAGGATTTCGACTTCTGTCTATTAGTTATGCATTAATTAGTATCCAACTTACACGATACACATGTAAGATTAGGTGTTGTATGATAACAAGGTGGCTAAGCTTATATCAATGCATGTTTCTCCATGCTTAATTATTAATCTTCAATCTTACAATTCCACAATTACCAATTCAAATGGTGAACAAGGAATGGGTACATGGTTCTATTTATATAATTGATAAGATGTGAAATGCCCAAATTTCCATTTTCTTTGTGTGGGGTTTAATGTGTCTGATTCTATCACCAAATATAAAATGGGGTTTTAATTTCATTTTTAATATCCAATCTTAGTTATTTAAAGTAAAGATAAATAAAATATGGCTTTTCAAACTTGATATTGAAAGTTAAATGTAATTTTTACAAGGGAAGTCATCCAATAAGGGAAGTCACCCAATGAATACATATTAAAGTCAAGTTCAATTTCTATAAGGGAGATTGATCAGACGACCAAAAATTGATGATGGTGATGGTGATGAAGACTAATAATGACAATGAAGACTAATGACAACAATGATGACGATGATTAATAATGGAAAAATTGATAAATATAACTAATGATGATGATAACGATTGATAGTGATGCTGAAAATTATTGATGATGATGATGCTAACAATGACAATAAATTAGGATGGTGATGAATGGAAAAGATGAAGATTATTCATGATGAAAAAATGTCTAATGTTATCTTGAGTTAGTAGACTGGGGATTACACGGTTGTGTCGACCACACACTTATACTAAGAGGGGGGGTGAATCAGTATAAGATAAGTTTTCACTTTTTCAAACATTCATCAACCATAAGAAAACAAACACATATTTAACTACAGAATATGGAACACAAGATTTATGTGGAAACCCTTTTGGGAGAAAACCACAAAACTTCTCTTTATAATTATTTGTAGGTATGAACCTACTGTTAGAAATATTTGTAGGCGCCAACCTACCAGAGACACCAATCCCCACTGGTACAAATCCTGGTAGACACCAATCTACTAGAGACACAAATCCCCACCGCTAAGCACCAACTTAGCAAGAGACATCAATCTCTTTCAGATCTTCGTAGACACCAATCTATTGGATGTTTGGTTTGGACAATTGGTTGTCATTGATGTCAACCCTTGGAGAAGTATGGAAGCGTGAAATTTGTTGGACTCCAAAATGTGAAGAAAGTTTTCAAGAGTTGAAAATTGTTTTGACAAGTGTGCTCATATTGAAGGTTGCAGATCTAGATGAAGACTCTATGGTGTGCATATATGCATGCAAGGAAGGGCTCGGTGGAGTCCTCAGTCAGAAGGATCGTGTGGTATGTTTTGAATCTAGAAAAATAAAGGAGCATGAGAAAAATTATTCTACTCATGATTTACAGTTAGCAACCATTGTACATGCATTGAAAATGTGGAGACATTACCTCATGGGGAAGAGGTTTGAGCTAAGAATGGACCATTGTGGTCTGAAACATTTATTTGGACAACCAACAATAAATGTCAGACAAACTAGATGGCTAGAGTTTCTTAATGAGTACGACATTGACATTAAACATATAAGAGGCAAAGAAAATCAGGTGGTTGATGCACTCAGTAGAAGATCTCTCGAAGTGCATGTTTTAGCCATCTACACGTACAAGACATATTTAAAGGATAAAACTCTTGAAGTAGAAAGCTCAGATCAACTTTATTTGCAAATAAAAAGAAAACTTACAACAAGAAAATTCACAACAGAAATTTAGAAATTATGAATTGAAAGATGGTGGGATCCTCTTGTACAAGGGAAAGGTGTATGTGCCAAATTAGATGAAAAATATCATGTTGAGAGAAATGCACAACATGCCATAAGTTGGGCACCCAAGCTATCATAAATCCATTACAGTTGTAAGGAGCCAATACTTTTGGTCAGGAATGAAAAAAGAAGTGGCTAACTACGTAGCTCGGTGTCTAGAGTGTCAAAAGGTAAAGACATAACACATATATCTAGTGGGGTTGTTGCAGTCATTGCCCATTCTAGAATGGAAGCAGGAAGTGGTCACGGTAGATTTTATTACAAAGATTCCTAGAATAGTGAAGCAACATGATTCCATAATGGTGGTGGTGGACAAATTGACTAAGGAAACACACTTTATCCCTGTAAAGACAACACATAAGGCATCAAACATTCCAAAGATATGCATGAAGGAATTTACCAGGATACATGGAGTGCCTAAGGAAATAGTTTCAAATAGAGATTCTAAGTTTACATCCAAATTTTGGTAAGGTTTGTTCAAATGCTTTGAGACAAATCTCAATCTTAGTACAACATATCACCCAAATTCAGAAGGGAAAATAGAGAGTACCAATAGGATAATTGAAGACATGCTCGAGATGTATGTGATGGACCAACCATCAAAGTGGGAGGATTATATACACTTAGTGGAGTTTTCCTATAATAATGGGTATCAAGCCTCATTAAAAATGAGTCCTTTTGAAGCTTTGTATGGTAGAAATTGTAACACACCAATTATTTGGGATAACCCATGAAACAAAGCCATCATTGGGCCAGAATTGTTAAAATAAATGGAAGAGCAGATGACAAGGATCAAGCAAAATTTAAAGGCTTCCCAAGATAGGAAGAAAAATTATGCAAAAAAGAACAAAATTTTTAGAGATTTTGAAGTGGGAGAACATGTGTTTCTTAAAGTAAAAGAAAGGAGAATTTTGATAAGATTAGGTTGTTTCCCAAAGTTAGTAGTGACATATTATGGGCATTTCGAAATATTAGAAAAGATAGGGCCAGTTTCATACATGATATCATTTCCTGCATCCATGAGAGTGCATAATGTTTTTCATGTATTGTTATTAAATAAATATGTGTCTGGCCCTAACCACATAATTAATTGGATTGTGATCTAGGTGGAAAATGGAGGGGATTTCCAAGTGGAACCAGTACACATCCTGGAAAGGAAAGTCATAATTCTCTGGAACAAATACATAGGGTTGTTAAAGGTTCAATGGACCTACTACGGTCTCGAATATGCAACATGGGAGAATGAATAAACTATGTGAAAGGAATACCCACAAATATTTGTCAATTTTGAGAAAAATAGAAGATGAAAAATACAAGACTCCATTTTTGGACAGCGAGACTTCTGGAAACTCATCTCATAAATTATTGGTCACCTGCACTGGTAGACTTGATAAAATAATGGTGCATATCGATGGACTAGAGGCAGTGAAGGGTTTGCATTCCTTAGGTCAGCAGATTGAGAAGAACGGGAGATTATGGTTGGAATTGTTGTTGGAGGGTAAAACAAAATTGCATAAATTTGTTTTTATTTTCTAAACATTGTAATGTAAATGTGTATATGTTTTTGGCATGTGGTGTGCATCGAGGAGGAAGCACAATTTTAGGGGAGGGGGAATGTAACATCCCCACTATAATCCCCAATTTAATTATTGCATAATGTAGATATGATTGTGGTTGTGACCAAGAGATGTAATATGCAAAATGTATTTTCTGAATTTTAAAAAATATAATGTGATACCTGTTGCTAGGAATATGGACATAGATTGGGGCTGAGTTTTTCCACAAAAGAAGAGAGTGTCTAAGAGGGGGCCCAAAGGGAAATTGTTTATGGGTATTAATCCAAACCTAGTTTTCTAAATTTATTTATCATTGGGGAAAACTTCTTATTCATGTTTGAGTGTATGAGATCCCAATAATTAAACTCATGTAAGAGGGTGGGTATGAGAGTCACATCCCATGGTTATTGGAAAACATGGGGAAGAAGCAATCAATATTAGGTAGAGTGAATATTCAATGACCTTGGGAAAATATGGGAAATACATATGGGTTTTTAAAGGTAGTTTTACACACATTCATTGGGGCATGAACAACAAGTAGGGAGCAAAGAAAAGAGCAACAGAATTGGAGCAAGGAGGCTGGGTGAATTTAGGAGAGCTTGGGAGTGTATTTGGAGTTGGAAATTGAAGAACCAAGTTTTCAGGTCTGAAGAGTGAACTCTTGGGTGAGTTGTGAGCAGAGATATTATTGGATCATGTTGTCATTGATGCCAATGGTTTGATTGATTGATTTCATTGATTTTTGTCAAGTGATTGAATGATGTCAAAGGATTGATTGATTGGTGATTGATGTAATATAATATGTATTTTCCTTCATGAGAATGCATAGATGAAGATGGATCAATGAGTTGTCATTGATATGATGAATATGGATCAATGAGTTGTCATTGATACATGATGAAGATGGATCGATGTGGTTTCATTGGTATATGATGCATTGTCTAAAAAATGTATAGATGACTCATTATTGTCTTATCATGATTGATAAGGTGCACAAATGGATGAACTCCAAAGTGGTCCCCTTATGGTGAAAGCCCTCATAGGAAGATTCTTTGCGGATTGAGTTATCCTAGAAGAATGGTTGGAGGACCCATGCTCTCATTATTGTCTTATCATGACTGATAAGGTGCACAAATGGATGAACTCCAAAGTGGTCCCCTTATGGTGAAAGCCCTCATGGGAAGATGCTTTGCGGATTGAGTTATCCTAGAAGAATGGTTGGAGGACCCATGCTCACATTATTGTCTTATCATGATTGATAAGGTGCACAAATAGATTAACTCCAAAGTCATCCCCTTATGGTGAAATCCCTCATGGGAAAACACTTTGTGGATTGAGTTATCCTAGAAGAATGGTTGGAGGACCCATGCTTGTATGTGGAATAACTAGATGAATATCAAGGAAATTGTTGGTGAAACTATCCTAGATGTATAGTTATTTTCATTTCATTTCCAATGGTATGTAGAACATCACATAACTCCTCACGGTTAGAGAGTTATGGCCATGAGAAGTTGGAGACCCCAGGTTTGGGTAATGGACCCAAGTTTGTTTGATGGGTAACGGTATGAGTTATGATATATTTTCAGACAATACTATTCTATATGAATATTACATGTCATGTCATATCTGGTGGTATGTGGAACGTCACATAACTCCTCACGGTTTGAGAGTTATGGCCTTACGAAGTTGGAGGACCCTCACATGTCATCTAGAAGCCCCAAAAGGCCAAAGTAGTCAAAGTGGTTTAAGGGATTTTAAAAGGTAAATAATAAAGTGAAGTGATGAGTGTACTATAATTCAAAGTGAATACAAAATAAATTATTTAAATAATAAATTTAATGGAGAAATTAGAAGTGGATTAACCCTAAAATAAGGAAAGTGGGGCCAAGTGACCTAGAAGATGTTTTTAAGGAAGCTACTTGGAGAGTATAAATAAGAGGCAAGGCTCTCTCATTTTGATCACACTTGAGAATATTGAATATCTATATGTGTTTGAGGTAAAAAAGGATATCTAAGCCTAAATTCTGAGGAAAGGTGAAGAAAAGAAGGCCGAAATGCAAGGAAGGATAAATTCTTTTGATGGTGCTTTCTAAGGTATGTTATTGACAGGTCATCTCACCATTTTCGCTATAATGTGTTTTTTATAATGATTCAAACCATGAAATTGATATTCCATTGAGAAAACATACCCAAGTATTTGTGGTAAAAAATTCAGCTTGTGGGTCATTGTATTTTGGGAGTTACACTCCGTGGAAAATAGGGTTTGTGGCTAGTCCTGAAACTAGTCAAAAACAAGTGTTTCGGGTAAAAACGTCATAAATTATTCATAACATATTCATATTTAGTGATAGAAAATGTGTTGGTTAGGTTACAGGATGTAGTATGTTTTGTAATATTTTTATATCAATTCAACTAATATTTTGTGCGAGCCACGCTCTACAAGGTCGCTCTCTAGAATAAGCCAGAATTCAACAAGGTATGCCATTTTTTCTATAACATCTTTTATGAGAGGTTTCAAGTAGTGACACCTGGAGGAATTACATAAAACAAATTGAAGAACATTGTATATCAGTTTCAGATCTTTGTTCATTACAGGTACAAATTTATGATTATTTCAAGTTGGGGTTGTTGACTAATCCAAAACTAGTCATGGTTGAGACAAGTAGTTGATGAGTTGGCACATACATGAGGTGTATAGTTGATGATGTTGGTACATATTGATGAGTCATTGTTGATGATTATTTGACACATTATTGGTATATTACTTGGTACATGGTTGGATGCACTTGTTTATGGTATAGGTTGATTACAAGTTGTTTGGCACAGGTTGGTGCATGGTTGATGCACTTGCTTATGTTGAAAGATTGATATCTATTGAGGATTGTTGCCTCATCTCAGTTGGTGCTAAGAATGTAATTTGAGTCTTTCATATAGATCTAGTGCTCTTGTAGAGTTTTACTCTATTCAGTTGTTGCTGAAAAACCCCCGGATTGAAGTCCATAATAAAAATAAAAATTGTACATACATCTTTTGTTCTTTATGTTCCTTGTGGAGATGATTTGTTGATGATATGTTTCTGATATATGTTGATGATATGTATTCACATTTAACTGATTATAAATGAAAGTAATGAGTAATGAGAAAATGTTGAATGTTAACTAAGTATTTTTTGTGTAAGAGGGAATTTTTGGGAAAAAGATCCTCACACTCATTCACCCTCCCCCCCCCCTCCCGCCCCCCTCTCTCTAAGTGTGGTAGGTGTGTCCAAAAATTGGTATTAGAGTGAGCCTTCACTACAAGCTTGAAGGAGATCCATAGACACACAAATGGATGATTAAGTTCCAATCCTTGATGAGGAAAACTATTCCACTTGGAGAATAGAGATGAGATTATATTTGAAGACAATGGGAGCAGCTATTTGGAAGGCAACCATCGATGGATATGTTCCATTGAAGAACAAGTCAAAGTTTGCAGCTCAAAGGGAAGGAAAGAAGAATGATACATTGGCTCTCAAGACCATTCTTAGTGGACTCTCAAGCCCTATCAAAGAGAGTATGGGACAATGCACTTCCGCCAAGGATCTATGGCTAAAGCTAGAGGAGACATATCAAAGCAAGAAGGAGAAGGAAGAAATTGAAGACCACTCCATCAAGATCATCAAAGGTAAAGAATCATAAAAAACTATTGAATGTATTGTTTCTAAATGTGATTTTGAAAACATTTCAAGTGAAGATAAA
>ML825171.1:66068-92706 GCA_009831015.1 Picea engelmannii | reverse complement strand
GTGATTGATTGATGTCAAAGGATTGATTGATTGATGATTGATGTAATATAATATGTATTGTCCTTGATGAGAATGCATAGATGAAGATGGATCAATGAGTTGTCATTGATACATGATGAATATGGATCGATGTGGTTTCATTGGTATATGATGCATTGTCTGAAAAATGTATAGATGACTTATTATTGTCTTATCATGATTGATAAGGTGCACAAATGGATGAACTCCAAAGTGGTCCTCTTATGGTGAAATCCCTCAAGGGAAAACACTTTGTGGATTCAGTTATCCTAGAAGAATGGTTGGAGGACTCATGCTCTCATTATTGTCTTATCATGATTGATAAGGTGCACAAATGGATGAACTCCAAAGTGGTTCCCTTATGGTGAAATCCCTCACGGGAAGACGCTTTGCAGATTGAGTTATCCTAGAAGAATGGTTGGAGGACCCATGCTCACATTATTGTCTTATAATGATTGATAAGGTGCACAAATGGATGAACTCCAAAGTGGTGCCCTTATGGTGAAATCCCTCACGGGAAGACGCTTTGCGGATTGAGTTATCCTAGAAGAATGGTTGGAGGACCCATGCTTGTATGTGGAATAACGAGATGAAGATCAAGAAAATTGTTGGTGAAACTATCCTATATGTATAGTGCTTGTCATGCCATTTCCGGTGGTATGTAGAACGTCACATAACTCCTCACGGTTAGAGAGTTATGGCCATGAGAAGTTGGAGACCCCAGGTTTGGGTAATGGACCCAAGTTTGTTTGATGGGTAACAGTATGAGTTATGATATATTTTCAGAAAATACTATTCTATATGAATAGTACATGTCATTCCATTTCTGGTGGCATGTAGAACATCACATAACTTCTCACGGTTTGAGAGTTATGGCCTTACGAAGTTGGAGGACCCTCACATGTCATTTAGAAGCCCCAAAAGGTCAAAGTAGTCAAAGTGGTTTAAGGGATTTTAAAAGGTAAATAATAAAGTGAAGTGATGAGTGTACTATAATTCAAAGTGAATACAAAATAAATTATTTAAATAATAAATTTAGTGGAGAAATTAGAAGTGGGTTAACCCTAAAATAAGGAAAGTGGAGCCAAGTGACCTAGAAGATGTTTTTAAGGAAGCTACTTGGAGGGTATAAATAAGAGGCAAGGCTATTTCATTTTAATCCCACTTAAGAATATTGAATATCTATATGTGTCTGAGGTAACCAAGGATATCTAAGCCGAAATTCTAAGGAAAGGTGAAGAAAAGAAGGCCAAAATGCAAGGAAGGATAAATTATTTTGATGGTGCTTTCTAAGGTATGTTATTTACATGTCATCTCACCATTTTCACTATAAAGTTTTTTATATAATGATTCATACCATGAAATTTATATGCCATTGATAACACATACCCAAGTATCTGTGGTAAAAAATTCATCTTGTGGGTCATTGTATTTTGGGAGTTACACTCTGTGGAAAATAGGGTTTGTGGCTAGTCCTGAAACTAGTCAAAAATAGGTGTTTCGGGTAAAAATGTCATAACTTCTTCATAAAAGATCCAAATTCAGTGATAAAAAATGTGTTGGTTAGGGTACAGGATTTAGTATTTTTTGTAACAATTTTAGATCAATTAAACTAATATTTTGTGCGGGCCACGCTCTACAAGGTCGCTCTCTAGAATAAGCCATAATTCAACAAGGTATGTCATTTTTTCTATAATGCCTTCTCTGAGAGGTTCCAAGTAGTTCCACCTGGAGGAATTGCATAAAACACAATGAAGAAAATTGTGTATCAGTTTCATATCTTTATTCATTGCAGGTACAAAGTTATGATTATTTCAAGTTGGGGTTGTTGACTAATCGAAAACTAGTCATGGTTGAGACAAGTAGTTGATGAGTTGGCACATACATGAGGTGTATAGTTGATGATGTTGGTACATATTGATGAGTCATTGTTGATGAGTATTTGACACATTATTGGTATATACTTGGTACATGGTTGGATGCACTTGTTTATGGTACAGGTTGATTACAAGTTGTTTGGCACAGGTTGGTGCATGGTTGATGCACTTGTTTATGTTGACAGATTGATATCCATTGAGGATTGTTGCTTCATCTCAGTTGGTGCTGAGAATGTAAGTTGAGTCTTCCATATAGAGCTGGTGCTATTGTAGAGTTTTACTCTATTCAGTTGTTGCTGAAAAACCCTCGTATTGAAGTCCATAATAAAAAGAAAAATTGTACATACATCGTGTGTTCTTTATGTTCCTTGTGGAGATGATTTGTTGATGATATGTTGTTGATATATGTTGCTGATATGTATTCACATCTAACTGATTATAAATTATAGCAATGAGTAATGAGCAAATGTTGAATGTTAACTAAGGAGTTTTTGTGTAAGAGGGAAGTTTTGGGAAAAAGATCCCCACACTCATTCACTCCCCCCCCCCACTCTAAGTGTGGTAGGTGTGTCCAACAGATATTCCTAGCCACCTGAGCCATAGAAACCCTGATAAATGAATAATATTCCTGATGGATTGAGAGCAATGAAATGGTAGATTCCTTGGGTTGGACAAGTCAAGAGGAAGAGGGCTAGAGGTAAATTAAGGATAGTTGTAGGACAGTATCAATGGGTTGTGTAGTATTGAGGTGTGAGTGGGTCGTGAGTTCCTAGCCCCAACTTGGAGGTGACTTTCTTTTTATATATAAAACAATGGGTCTATCATTGGGTGGAACTTCCTTCCCAAGAAGTTGGTTGCATAAACGTTCTATAAAGATAAGTGCTTATTTATTTCGAGAGTTATTTCCTAAGTTTAATTTCTATGCTTAAATCTGTGTATGTGAATGGTTTATTGCTATTGTGAATGAGTTAATTGATGCATTATTGTTCATTTAGAATGTGGTAACCAATTCTGGTTTAAATTGTGAATTAAATCATAGTTGGTAAGCTACAACCAACAAATCAACAGTGAAATTTCAATTTTTATATGTGTATTCTGCAAGTAGTGTTATGTGGATGAGTTGGGGGATGTTATATCTTTACTCACTCTTTTGGTGGACCCAATACCCCACCAATTTGATTGTTTGTAAGTCCCTTGTTTGGCTCATTAGTCAATTTTCATGGTGGATTTCATCACCATTTGTTAAGAAGTGTTTTGAAGATTTTAGTTTATTATTATATTGTTTGAGCAATAGATCCTATTAGGTTAGTGTGTTTTTTTTTATTTTATAGGGAGAATAATATTGCTTTAATCATTTACTTTATTGTAACACATTGCACCAACATCACACCTAATTCCATTCGATTTCTCATTTGCATTATAATCATTGTTTTTTCTTGTTCACTATCCTTAGATAGTTATCATTTTTTGTTGAGATGAATAGTCACACCGTCAAGATTTCACCTCCAATATCCCTTAGGTGTTCTTGTGGGATCAAGGGACTTCATGCTTTACTTGGTATCCTGGTCAAGTCATTTCTCCCACTTACCATGTGAGGATTGAACACAATTGACTTTCATCTTCTCCTAGTTCACCTTCGAGTTCATCCTCTTCAAGCTCTTCTAAGACGAGTTTGTTCTTATCTAATTTTTCCTCATCTAGTTCTCATTAGGGAAAATTTTAAGGGATAAATTTTACCGATGGGCTAATTTCCATGTGTTTTTCCAAAAAAAGATTCACTAATTTCCATTTTTTTCTAAATTGATTCACCCAAATTTTACAGGATAAAAGTATTTTACTCTAAAAATCACCAAAATTTTCTAGAAACCATATAAAATCCTTAGAAATTTGCATATTCTTATAAAATTATCATCAAACATTTTATGGTTGGAATTTTAAGAATTAGTAAGATTCACCAAGGTTTCTACACTTTAAGATAAGTATGAATCCTTAAAATGTTCCTTGGTTCCCATACATTCATATATTGAGTTAGTCCCACCTCCAACATGGCAGAAAATAATTTGCATAATGCCAACAATACCAATAATGTGAATGCTAATATAAATCACGCACTAAACCTATTATACATGGATATTATTAACCTCTTGGAGTTTACTAATCTTGTGAATGATCACATCCAACAAAATCTTGCTTGGTATCCCATGCCTACCAACTTACCTACAAACGTTCCAAAATATGAAGGGTGTGTTAGAGAATATCCATGCAATCACATAATGTCCTTTCACTTATTATGTTCCTCAAATAGTATTGTTTGACCATTCTATTAGGT
Organism: Picea engelmannii; assembly: GCA_009831015.1. Taxonomy (NCBI): domain Eukaryota; kingdom Viridiplantae; phylum Streptophyta; class Pinopsida; order Pinales; family Pinaceae; genus Picea; species Picea engelmannii. The sequence continues at coordinate 88,482 of ML825171.1, read as the reverse complement.
TATGCTTGTTTCAATGCACCCTCATTGTATTTTCTGTGAAATGGTGTATCAATAAACTCATTGGTTCCCACCCTAATTTTGCATCGTCGGTGACTGTATTTCAATCATCAAACTATGACCACCCATATCATGGAACACATCCATGAATGGCATATATGACAAAGATTATGCAAATTTAAGTTAGATGATTCCATTCTCCTTGATTATTTTTTGGAATCACTCCTCCCCATTATAGCTAAATATGTTGCATCAACTATGCCCCACATTGAAGAAGAATCTATTTCCAAGTCTCAACAATTATATCTTATATATGGATAGTAAATTTAATTATATACCATTCTTCCTGATGCCCCTCATTTTGATTCCACCTGATAGGATTAGGTAAGGGCATCCCATGCCATGGATGGGGTCATAGGTTTTGTCACTTCTACTTCTAATCCTTATGGCCAAATGCATTTATATATCAGTAATAATATGTATGAGAACCATTGTGGTAAAACACATTGCATGTTTGGTACAACCCCCTATGGGAAACATCATATTCCTTACAACCCATATGATAATTCATGCTCATGATTGCATTTTGGAGTTGATACTTTATACTCAATTCCTCCTACACAACCCCATGCTCATGGCCCTTCATGTACTGACACTACATGTAGTATGTCTTCTTCCTACATGGCTCCTATGTCCCATAACTCTCATTATCCATTATTTTTTCCCCTCTAGATACCTCAACACCACATGCATAGACACCTCCATATTGCTTGAATAAATCTCAACAAATTCCTCCCCATAAGGATAGGTTTATTCCCAAAACAATGTGCCCAATTCTCTTAATGCACAGAAAAGCATTAAGAATAAAAATAAATGGAAGAAAAAGGTTAACAATCAAAATAAATGGGTTAGGGGAAAGCCTCCTACTTTTCCTACTAATTCCAGGGGAAATCCTAATCCCACAAACAAAAATAAAGATCCTAATCATTTTCCCAAGCAAAGAAATAATCCTTAGTTACAGATAAACCACCCTTGTTCTCTTTGCGAGTGTATTGACATTACACCCATAATTGTCCATTGTTATCTATGGTACATTGTATGTTGGAATAAATAGTGCAACATGAGTTCATCAAGGCCATCCAAGGTCAATATAGTCCTCAACCCACTCCCCTCCTATTTCCCAACCTATGATGTTGCAAAATCCCTTTCCACCACAAGGGTTAGTAACAACACAACTAAAGGCGCCTCATCTCAATAAATCATCTACATCTACTCCTCTTGGAGATCATTGATTCTAGAATATTTTCATGAAGTCTATAGATGTCAACCTTTATTCTTGGAGGTATCAATATGGTATGGAACTTGAACTCACCCCTTTAGATAAGGAAAATGAACCACCCCAACTAGTGTTCCCTTGAAAATTATGTGACCAAATGTCAACCCCAATCCCAAAGTACCAAAGGTTCCTTTGCATCATACTACTCATAACCCTCATGTAAAGGATGCTCATCATTATAGTGGGGTGGATGATTTCGAATAGTCTCCTTCTGCCATGTCCACCCTTGAGGTGTTTCAGAACCATCCCTCAATGAGGAATCCCTTGATCATATCCTTGGTTATGATTGACCTATATAACACTATATTGATTACCTTCAACTTAGATTATGGAGAGCCTTTCATTCCTTCTTCAATTTCCTTTCAAGTACCAATCACTATCAAGAACTTGATTATCCATCATTCAATTATTGATGAGGGTGCTTCCACATGGGTCATTCCCACCCAATTTTGGAAGATGTTAGGTTGTCTATATTTTATTCCATCACTCATGATTGTTCATGCATATGATGGCCATACTTCCCAACCACAAGTACTTTTTCAAAATATTTGCATTGAACTTGTTAGTAAGACCACCTTGATTGATATTGAGGTTGTAGAAACCCAAATTAATTACAACATTCTATTAAGATGAAGTTATGTGTATGTTATGAAGGTTGTGGAATCGATAGTATTCTATCTCATGGTGTTTCCACAACAAAGAAATATTGTGATTTTGTATCATCTTACATATCAAAATACTATGTCAATTTCCAATCTAGACAGTGTCCTACCATCTCTTGAAGGTAGCCTATGGATGCCTTCTTTTTTTAAGTTGGTTTAGGTGTGTTTTATGACCCTTCTTTCTTTGGAACCTACTCAATACCACTTCCAAATTTTCCACTTGAAGGAAAATCACATATGGATAATCATCTTTTCAACCATATTATGGATCCCAATACTCCTCTAGTGGTAGGAAATACATGGGTTGGTTCACCTATTGCACAGATTCCATTTTTATTTCCTCCTCCTAGTATAGTGTGAACCCCTATCATGGAAACATCGAATCTTCCAAAGGAATCACTCTAGGTATTCCTATATAGTATCTCAACCCACCTATTCCACCAGTTTCTTAGAACCATCCCCTAAATTAGTCTTGACTCCAGTTCATCCTATGAGTACACCATAAGTACATGTATGCATCCATTTCAAGAGCTTGTTCCTAAAACTTAGACTATCAAATGTAAGAAGGATGTTGAGGGGATGGGGGGAGAAGCTAGGAACACCAAACCATTGGAGCTGGTTGTGACCACTTAGACCACTACACCTAACCATTGTACATTTCAGTGTGCCCTCTACAATGTCAAAAACCAAGCCACCCATCAGTTCCAAGAGCTTCCAACATTATGGTATTTTATTTACCCTAAGGAAGATATCTCTAATAAATCCATCCTAGTGGTTTAGATCACTCTCCCATACTCTGAATAAATCAAACAAATTTTGTGTACAAATAATTCATGTTCTTTATGTGATACCTATGTTCATTATTCACACAATTGTCTTGAACTCCCCAATTTTAGAACCACTCTTGTAACAACGTGAAACATTCTTGTTGCACCTCATTTTCACCTATAGAAGAGGTACTTTCCCCTAGTAATGTGAATATGGAATCCATTTCCATTTGTTTTGTTTCCTCCTTATTGGTATATTTGTGTTTTGATCATCCTTCATGTTCATTATGAATTTATATAAGATTCACTTTGATTACTTTAGTGCCTCTTTGTACCTCTTACCTCTTCTATTATGGATTTTTCTTCCATATATGTCGATTCAATATTTAAAAATCCAATTCTTGATCCAAATGTCTTTGAGGAAGGAAAAATGGTTAACATTTCCCCCACAATCAAAGTGGATATTTCTATTAATCTTGTTGTCAGTAAACACATTCTTTTTGGCCATGTTCTACTAAAGAGGTTGTGGCTTATAAATATTTTTTCTAAGAGTTTTGTGACATTTCTTCCTAGTCTTATTTAGAAATTATAGGACTCGAACCTGCCATTATAAAAATACCATATAAATACTTGGCCTAACATGTCTCTAGTGTGAGAGAAACAAAGGCCTATTCATCTTTCTAATGCTCTAGTCATTAAATTTGAAATTGATAAGCTTCATAAGGATAATTTCATTTATCCAATAACGTATACCACTTAGGTATCTAATCATATCCATGTTAACAAGAAACAAGGAAACATTCATGTTTGTACTACTTTTCATGATCTCAATAGGACCTATGTCAAATAAAATTACCATGTTCCATTAATAGACAAAATTATCGATGCTTGTGTGGGCCATAAGGTTGTATCCTTTATGAATGGATTATGTGACTATAAAAAAGACTGGATTCATCCCCAAGACTAGTATGAGACTAATTTTTCCACTCCCTGGGGAACATTCACCTAAAAGGTCATGCCTTTTGGATTGAAAAATTCTAGTTCCACTTTCCAGTGGTGTAGAGTCCCCCGCTACTAAACTCAACAATTTGAAAATTTGTTGATACCTACTAAATCAATGTATGAGTGCTAAAAATTCCCATGCAACTAACAACATTTTTTTAATACATGAATGTAGTGAAATTAACATCCACATGACAACATATAAATTCTTAAAACTCAGAGTAAGCACACAATAATGAATTTCCATAATTAAATGAAATGCATTGAGGATTTAACATGCATCTAACAACATTACAAATGCATCCAACTAACATATACACAACAACATATATTTCACCCAAGTACATCGTATATGCACAACAATTAAAACCCATAATCAAAAACAATATTATAGAGACAAACACATATATTTTAAACTAGATGTGAAATTGGCTACATGGGACAGACGTTCCACCCAACTGTAGATTTGTTGCTCCAAATATCAGTAGCATATCAGCCTCGTGTTGGGGTTGTGAATCCATAAGAAATGAGTATATCTCTATTGTCCACTCACAACCCAACACAACCCACTTCAAGCTAATTCTCCTACAGCTATCCCAATCCATCAACTCTCTTCTCCTCAACCTGCACAACCCAAGGAATGGGATCCCCCTTCACTGCACATAGTCCCTCAGGCCTTCCCACTTCCCTATAGGGCTCCAACACATGTTGGCTAGGAATGTATCTTGTTGGGGATTCTAGGGAACTCAACTACAACAGAAAAAATCTCGTAGCAGCAAGCTCACTGTTGTAGGGTAATCTCTCATATAAAATCTCACTCTACAGGCCTAACATCCCACTTCTTCTTGAATTTATAGATCCAACAAGATGCCACAATATGGCTTCCTTCAAGCTCTAATTCTATGTTCTCCCTTGTTGTCCCTAAAAACTAACTATAAAAACTCCTCTCTTTTTCGTACAAATTTCTCTTTTCCCCATAAAAGTTGACTCTCACATTCCCCAATGTTGATTGTACGCATCCCCCATGCTCTCATAACTATGGGATGTGACTTTTCACACTAATCCTCTCACATGTGTTTAATGATTGGCTTCTCATACACTCAAGGGGAAAATTAGAAGGTTCACCCAAAACAATAATTTTAGGAATGGTTTGGGATTTAAGACACGTGAATAAAACCCCCCCTTAGACCCCTCCTCTCTTGTGGAAAATTAGTTCCCATGACTCTGTTCATGTCCATTTGTAGTCAGCGTTACATTTTATTTTATTAATTCGATATGCAATGTTTACATATTACATCACTTGTCCCATGGCCATTTATCATATTTGCATTATACATGACTACATTGGAGATTAAAAACATGGATTTTACATTCCCCTCACCCCTATAATTTTCACCATCCTCGGTGAAAAACACCACACTGGAATACATATACAAATTTTACATCATATTTTTCGATACTTTTGCAATTTCACAACTCCAATAGAAATTCCAACCAACAATATTTTGTTTCCCCTCATCCTACACAACCCAAGGAAGTGTACCCCCTTCTCTACACCACAGTCTCTTGGGATGTACCACTTACTTTCCAAGGCTCCAGAAAAAAATCGAATAGGAAAATATCTGACATGTGGCTCTAGGTATTCCAGCTGCCAAAATGGAGCCTTGCACACTTATATACAAATATACATTCAAATTTCTTCAAAATTTTCAAAACATTACAGGTATTCCTCCCGCACGGCCTCCTCATGCTTCCACGTAGAATCTTCAAGATTGTAGTAGGCCCATTGGGCCTTTACCAGTCCAATGGATTTGTTCCTAAGCACTTTGAATTTCCATTCCAATATGTGTATTGGTTCCACCTGAAAGTCCCATTCGTGCTCCATCTAGATCATAGTCCAATCAATTGCGTGGTTAGGATTAGACGCATATTTCTTCAATAAAGATACACAAAATACATTATGAATTCTCATGGATGCAGGTAATGCAATCATGTATGAAATTGGGCCTCTCTTTTCTAAAAATTCAAACAGTCCACAGTATTCCACCACCAACTTTGGGGAACTTCTTAGTCATAGCGAGATCCTTTTAGCATTTACTTTTAAAAACACATGTTCGCCCACTTTTAATTCCATGTATGCCCTGTTTTTATCTGCATAAGTCTTTGGTATGCCTTGTGAAACCTTTAAATTCTTCTTGATCTTTACCATCTTCTCTTCCATTTCCCTTAGCAATTCAGGCCCAATAATTTCTATGTCTATTGGGTTATCCCAACTCACTGGTGTTTTTCATTTTTGTGCCATACAAGTATTCAAACAAGCTCATCTTCAATGATTCCCGGTACCCATTATTGTAAGAAAATTCATCCAAGTGAAGATGGTCTTCTCACTTGGATGGATGGTCAATTTCATACATTCTTAACATATCTTTAGTTATCCTATTAGTCCTCTATGTTTTCCCATATGCATTTGGGTGATATGTTGTATTGAAATTTAAATTCCTTCCAAATCCTTTAAACAACCCCTTCCAAAAATTTGATGTGAACTTTGGATCTCTGTCAGGACCAATCGCCTTAGGCATACCATGTAGCCTAACATTTTCCTTCATACATATTTTTCCAATGTTGGCTACCTTTTGAGTTAGATTCATTGGAATAAAATGGGCAACCTTAGTTAATTTATCCACCACTACCATGATGGAATCATGCTATTTTATAGTTCTAGTTATTTTAGTAATAAAATAAATTGTAACAACTATCCATTTCCACTCAGGAATGGGAAATGGTTGTAACGATCCAACTGGGTGTCTATGCTTATCCTTTACCTTTTGACATTATAGACATTTGATTATGTAATCAACCACCTCTTTCTTCATTCCTGGCCAATAATATTGGCTTCGTATAGTTGCAATTGATTTCTGATATATTGGGTGCTCAACATAAGGCACAATGTGCATTTCTCTATCAATATGTTTTTCGACTCTCTGTATTTTGGCACATATAGTTTTCCCCTGTACATGAGAAATCCATCCACTTTCAACTCAAAATATTTAATATTCTATTGAAAATTACCTTGTTAAATTGCTTCTTTTATTTTCAAATAGTGCTGATCTAAATTTGCAACATTTAAATTTTTGTCTTTCTAATCAGACCTATACATGCTAATGGTTGTAGCATGCATCACATGCACTCTCCTACTGAGTGCATCAATGACTTTATTTTCCTTTCCTTTAATATTTTTTATATCAAAGTCATATTCACTAAGGAATTCCAACCATCTAACTTGTCTAGCGTTCAAGGTTGGTTGTCCAAATAAATATTTCTGACCACTATGGTCTATTCTCAAATCAAATATTTTTCCCATGAGATAATGCCTCCACATTTTTAAGGTATGGACTATGGCTACCAGCTCTAAGTCATGTGTGGAATAGTTCCTCTCGTGTTCTTTCATCTTCATTGACTCATAACATACCACATGTCCATTTTGTATGAGGAAACCATCAAGCCCCCCCTTGCATGTATCGGTGCATACAACAAAAGCTTCATTTGGATTTGCAATCTTCAATATTGGTGCACTTGTCGATATATTCTCCAGTTGTTGAAATATTTCTTCACATTCAAAATTCCATACGAATTTTACACCCTTATTTTGCAAAGAAGTAATTGGGTTTGCAATCTTTGAAAAACCTTTAATGAATCTTCTATAATAACCTACAAGTCCCATGAATGATCTGACCTCTATAACATTCTTTGGTGTTGTCCATCTTCTAATGGACTCTATATTCTCAAGATCAACTGATATCCCTTCCTTTGAAATAATATGTCCCAAATAATGTATCTTTCTTTGCTAGAAAATGCACTTGCTTAACTTGGCATACAACTAGTGCCCCCTCGATACTTGTAGCACCATCCTTAAATGTTCCTCATGTCCTCCTTTGTCTTCAATTAGATGATTATATCATCCAAGAAAACAATTACAAATGTATCCAAATATTCTTTGAACACTCCATTCACTAGACACATGAATATAGCTAGTGCATTTTATATCCCAAATGGCACCACCACTGATCCAGACGGATATCAATGGCCACCCATCTATTCCACTGGCTTAAAGTATAGTTTTCCATTTTAGCAGTTTTTTACAGTTTTTCGAGTCCCAAACTTTCGGGGTCGTTTTGAGGCCCTAAACGACATTTGTTTGGAATTTTGGGGGGCATAGGTTGCTAACAACACACCTTGTTCCTAACACAATTTGTACTTCTCAGATAGACCTTTTATATGAGGTATTGAACACACAAAATGGAGATCGTATGAAAAAGTTACACCCTCAAGAAGTTGACATATCAACTACCCCCATCAGGGCCCACAAACTTGTTGGCGTTTCATCTTTCGAGGTTAGGGTTTTGGATTTTTTTTTATGTTAAATAGGCCTTTGGAGACTTATTGTAAACATCATCATCTTCTTGTGAATGAGCATAGCTATCACATCTCTTCTCAGAGATAAGTTGCCACCATTCTAGCGAGTTCATTCACTCTGTATTTTTACAGTTTCTATACATTCCTTTCATTAATAAAAATTGTGCATTACTGTATCTCTGTATTTATTGCAATATTTCTATATATTTTGTGGTTATATCTCTACCTTGATTTCATTCGCAAAATAATATGGATCAACCATAAACTCATAATGTCCATATCTTGTTCTAAATATTGTCTTGTTGATATCTTCGTATTTTATTCTCACTTAATGAAAGTATGACCTCAACTCAATCTTAGAAAAGATCATTTCACATTTCAGTTTATCAAATATATCATCAATCCTTGGAAAAGGGTATTTGTTTTTTATGGTAACCTTATTCAATTGTCTGAAATCAATGCACAACCATAAGGTCCCATCCTTCTTCTTCAAAAAGAGCATTGGAGCACCCCAAGGTGACACACTTGGGCATATATACACATTATTCAAAAGTTATTCAAGATACATTTGTAATTTCTTCAACTCTAGTGTTCTCATCCTATGAGCCTTGGACACTAGGAAAACTCTTGGCACCAAATCAATGGATAAATCAATGGCTCTCTTTGATCCAGGTGGATCATCTCCAAATTCAATAGAGTTAAAGTATTAAAAATGTAAATTAAATCTTACAAAGTGGAAGATCTCGTCAACATCTTTTTGGTGACGTTCATTTCGGGAAAAACGACCTCCAGATGACAAAGATATCAGCAGTTGAAGTTTCGTCAAAGATGGTGAAAAATGGTTAGAAATGGTTTAAAAAATGTAATTTGGGGCTATGGGAATTGAACCCAAGACCTTAGGATAAGGCCACCATGACCCCATGGTTGGGAAAAAATGGGGTGGTCAAGGGCTTAGCCCTCAACCTTGCCAACATTGAGGCCCCCTTTGGTATGTAAATGTTATGAAACTATGCCATATAACCAAAGTCCATATAAGATAACCATTAAATCAACCATATGTTATAAACGCGCTATATATCCAAACCATATAATACATGCCATATTATAAACCATATAAAATATATATAACATATGTTAAACCAAATATCATATGTTAAACCAGCCAAATATAATAAACGCACCATACCATATCGTTTATACCATATATTAAACCAAAGCCAAAAATCATATGCGGTAGGAGGAGAAGCCCACGGGTTTGACCCCAGGACTTCCACCCCCCCTAACCACAATATCTACCAACGCACCACCGCCATGAGACGTGGCAAGAAGTGGCGAAGTAATCTTAAAAAATTGTCAAGATTTGGAGGATTTTGGAGGGCGCGTGGCCCATGGCTCGCACCTCCTTAAACCATTGTTTTCCTTATTTAAATAAGCTATGGGCACGGATCCCGAGAGGGGAAGTTTTGATGCAGGCAAAGACTAGCATGCAGCCCGAGGAGGTTTTTCATAGTGACCGAGGTGATTTTGCACGTGGACCGAGGTGGTTTTGCATGCAGCTCGAGGTGAATTTGCACATAAACCGAGGTGTTTTTGCACACAGATAGAGGTGGTTCTGGATTTTCACGCATACCGAGGTCGTACAAACTGTATAAACCAGAGGCAGATTTTGGGAATTGTGCCAAGAAGGGCATTCTGAGTCCAGTTCTGAGATATATCGATTTTATACTCAAAATTCTAGATTTTTCGCAAGGATTCCAGATACAGCTTCATTTTTTGCATTCAGACATCCATACAGAAAATTGCTCACAGAATCTTTCAGATATACAGAAAGGTATTCATGTTCATACTTAAAAGTCTCAGAATTTCATCTAGCAGTTGTTGTTGAAGTCTGTTACTATATATGACAGACAAAATTTAGAACTCACTTTGCAAGCATTTGAATACTTAAATCTATCGGCCTTCCCATTTGGAAAGTGGCCCAGAGACGTAGCCATGGGGTCTGGTGAACTCCGTTACCAATTCTTGTTCATAGATGGTTTGCTTACATGTTTATGTGCTCATGTGCTTGATGGATGTTCTTTAATTTTTCATTACAAAGGTGGTTAACAGTTAAAAATTCACATGCAAATAATGGTTAAAAGATCTTGAATTTTAGATCAAGTTGGTATCAGAGTGAGGTTAACCATTGCTTTGTGAGTTTATGTTAACAATATCCAAGCTTCAGCATGGTGAAGGAGAACTTGAAGAGTTTGATCCAGAGATTGGTTCAAGAAGAGGAAGGATGTCTTCACCAAAAGGAGAAGAAGCAACTTCTTCTATCCCTTCTGAAGAGGAATTTATGAAAGCTTTCATGAGAATGCAAATGATGGTAGAGGAGCTCTATCAAGATCGAAAGAAAGGTGAACAAGGTGGACCATCTCATACAGAAGATAAAAAAGAAGTAGGTGGTGAGGAACCCCCTAAAACCCCACCAACTTCTCCATCTCTTCTTGATGGTTCTATTCCTTCTACATTTGAAAAGCGAAAAACAAAAGTTGATCTTAATATGCTTCATTTAAAGATTGATATTAAGTTTGAATTACCTACGTATAATGGAGAACTTAATGCTGAAAAATTGGACAATTGGATCTGTCAAATTGAAGTTTATTGTAGGATTCAAAAGTTTACTGAAGATGCTATTAAAATTCAGTTGGATTCTCTCCGACTTGGAGGGACTCCTCTCATTTGGTGGGAGAGAAGATCTCAAGAGGATCTTTCCACAAAAGGCAAAATCCTTTCCTCTTGGTATGAGTTCATTTCAACACTTAAAAAGAAATTTTATCCATTAGGGTATATGCAGCAAGCTATGATGGATTGGCAGAATTTGAGACAAAGTAAGGGACAAAGTGTGCAAGAATACACACAAGAATTTCGAAAAAGAGCATTGGTACTTGGTATACCTCTCTACACTCAAGAAACTCTTCTCAAATATATAGGAGGATTGCATAGTTATTTACGTCATATGATATTGATGTTTAATCTAACTAACCTTGATGAGGTATGTGTTCAAGCAACTCACATTGAGTCAAAAGGAAAGAGTGTTCATGATGTTTCTTCAGCTGAATCCATCCAGGCAAAAGAAGGCAAGGAAAAGTGGAAAAGTTAAACATGCATCTACAATGAAGAAGGGTGATGAGAGACCTGCATGCTCGCATTGTCAAAAGCAAGGGCATGAAGAGGCAAAGTGTTGGAAGCTACATCCTGAAATGAAACCGAAGTGGTTTAAGGATCGGAAGGGGAAGCAAACAGCCACGGTTATCATTGAGGACCTTGGATCAGATTCCGAGGATGAAACAAAAATAACAATCGTAGGTGTGAAAGGTAAATATATTGTTGATAATGATTCTAACATCGGTTCTTCATGTGCTTCTACTTCTAAAGATGATGACAATTCTAAGGATAGAAAGAGGAATGCATTGTTTCATATAAGAGTGATTACAAAACAAAAAAAGGTCGACACACTCATAGATAGTGGATCTCAAGTCAATCTTATTTCAAAAGAAGTAGTTAAGCAATTAGGATTAACAACAAAACCACACAAGAAACCTTATCCATTAGGTTGGGTATGCCAAGATAAAAGATTACAAGTAACACAACAATGTGATCTAAAGTTTGCAATTACATCTAAGTTTGTAGATGAGGTTGAATTTGATGTGGTCCCACTAGATATCTGTGGAATTGTGTTGGGTAGTCCGTACTTATATGATCGAAAAGAAATTTTCTATCGAGAACATAATCAGTATCACTTGTTTAAAGAAGGAATTGAGTACATAGTGCATTCACATTCATTCAAAAACAACAAATCATTGGGCACTACACAACAATTAAAAAGTGTTGTTAATGCAAGTCAGAATTTGGCACTTGTGTCTATACAATGTAAGGAAGAAAAGAATCCTGAGCATTAAAACGAAGTATCATTTCACTACAATGCACCTGTTTTGGTTGATAGTGTTTCTATGGTTAAAAATCAGCATGCTTTGGGTACAATCTCTTTCACAGGTTCAATGTTTATATTCATCTTATTACTCATCAGCAGTATGTGGTTGGTTCCAACAATGTTGAATGAAGATGTGATTAAGAATGTGATTAATGTACTTAACAATGTCAGTGCAGTGTTGATTTTTGTATTGTTGAGTTAGATATACAGGTTCCAGGAAGAATGGATAAGTGATACAGGACAAGTGAGACAAACATGTCCTCACTTATTTTCTGAATGATTTCATACTTTTTGTGGCCAAAAAGCTTTCTAGTGGGAAGGTTTGATCCAGGTGGATCATCTCAAAATTCGATAGAGTTAAAGTATTCAAAATGAAAAGTAAAGCTTACAAAGTGGAAGATCTCTTCAGTGGATTTTCAGTGACATTCATTTCAGGAAAAATGACCTCCAGATGGCAAAGATATCAGCAGTTGAAGTTTCGTCAAAGATGGTGAAAAATGGTTAGAAATGGTTAAAAAATGTAATTTGGGGCTATGGGAATTAAACCCAAGACCTTAGGATAAGGCCACCATGACCCCATGGTTGGGAAAAAAGGGGGTGGTTAAGGGCTTAGCCCTCAACCTTGCCAACACCGAGGCCCCCTTAGTATGTAAATGTTATTAAACCATGCCATATAACCAAAGTCCATATAATATAACCATTAAATCAACCATATGTTATAAACGCGCTATATATCCAAACCATAAGCGCCAAACCATATAATACATGACATATTATAAACCATATAAAATATATATAACATATGTTAAACCAAATATCATATATTAAACCAGCCAAATATAATAAACGCGCCATACCATATCGTTTATACCATACATTAAACCAAAGCCAAAAATCATATGTGGTGGGAGGAGAAGCCTGTAGGTTTGACCCCGGGACTTTTGCCCTCCCTAAGCACCATATCTACCAACGCGCCACCGCCATCAGATGTGGCAAGAAGTGGCGAAGTAATCTTAAAAAATTGTCGAGATTTGGGGGATTTTGGAGGGCGCGTGGCCCATGGCTCATGCCTCCTTAAACCATTGTTTTCCTTATTTAAATAAGCTATGGGCACAGATCCCGAGAGGGGAAGTTTTGATGTAGACAGATATTGGCACGCAACTCAAGGTGGTTTTGCACAATGATCGAGGTGGTTTTTCACGTGGATCGAGGTGGTTTTGCACATAGATCAAGGTGGTTCTAGATTTGCATGCATCTTGAGGCCGTACGGACTGTACAAACCAAAGGCAGATTTTGGGAATTGTGCCAAGAAGGGAATTCTGAGTTTAGTTCTGAAATATATTGAGTTTATACTCAAAAGTCTTGGTTTTTCGCAAGGATTCCAGATCCAGCTTCAATTTTTGCATTCAGGCATCCAGACAGAAAAGTGCTCACATAATCTTTCAGATATACAAAAAGGTATTCATGTTCATACTTAAAAGTCTCAGAATTTCATCTAGAAGCTATTGTTGAAGTCTGTTACTGTATATGACAGACATAATTCATAACTCACTTTGTAAGCATTTGAATACTTAAATCTATCGGCCTTCCCATTTGGAAAGTGGCTCAAATACATAGCCAGAGGGTCTAGTGAACTCCGTTACCAATTCTTGTTCATAGATGGTTTTCTTACATGTTTATGTGCTCATGTGCTTGATGGATGTTATTTAATTTTGCATTACAAAGGTGGTTAACAGTTAAAAATTCACATGCAAATAATGGTTAAAATATCTTGAATTTTAGATCAAGTTAAATTTACAGATCACTCTTTGGTGGTAATATTGGTATCTCCCCAAATACACCCTCAAAATATTTCAATATTGGATGGTCTTCAATACTTATCATTTTATCCTTAGTTGCATCTTCCATATGAGTTGCATAAATATGTCATAATTTCTTGAAACTCTTCTTCAACTGCATGGCTGAAATTTCTCTAATAGACACAAGCCTTGGAATCCCCTAAAATGTTTATTTTTTCCCTTCTCCGGCAATACAAGTGAATACCTTGTTTTAGCAATCTAGAAAATCATGATGTTTGTCCAACCAATCCATACCAATTAGAAAATCATATGAACCCAAAGGTATGATATTCAAATCTTCCTTTGTGATGAGTCCAGTAATGTCCATTGGACAATCCTTAACCAGCTCATTAATCCTTCTCTTAGCTCATGTGGCTAGCTAAACCAACCAAGATTTGTCATGTTTGCTTCTTTGCAAATGAAATATTTCAACAATATTAGGATCTATGTAACTACGGATAGCTCCTAAATCAATTAAAATGGCTATGGGTTGATTATCAATCTTACCTTCTACTTCAATCATAAGAGATTGGTACTTTTGTTTCTTGTTTTCCAAGGCTGCATAAATCCTTATCATGCTTCCACCCATGTCCTCAATTGTATCAACTTCCTGAATATTTTGAACTATCCTCATCCTTTATCCTTTGTGAGGTAAATCCCTATACAAGTGGTCTCCCTCACATCCCCAACATTTTATGGATTGTTGTCTTGGACTTTTCCCAAATGAATATATCATCTTGGGATCATTTTGTGCTTGTTTCCCTTTCCCAAATGAAGGTAAATTATTCCTAAAGAAAGGTGGCTTAAATCGTTTCTTCCATCTTGCCTTTATTTTTTTCATTCCAAGCTCTTTGAAAAGTTGGCCTTTCCTTACTCTACTCATACAAATACTTGGATTTTCTTATGGATTCTTCCAAGGCTCTAGGCTCATCAAATTGGATTTTATCACTATAGAAAGAAGGTATCCCACTAAGAAATATTTGTATTTTAACCTTCTCATCCTTTATGAAACCAACAAACCTCAACAATTCAAGGAACCTCCCCTCATACTCATCCATTGTCATGCTTCCAAGCTTGAGTTCAAATAACTCTTTCATATTCTTCTCATAATAATTCTCTAACAAGTATTTCTTCTGAAAATAATTTTTGAACTCCCTCCATGAGATAATCTTCTCATCAATGTGCTTAAATTTCTTTATTTGATCCCACCACATATATGATTTTCCTTGAATATGGTAGGCTGCAATTATGGCTTCTACATTTGATGAATAATTGTGCAATTGGAAATATTTCCTCATTCCTGTTAGCCATGCATTTGCATCTTCATATTTCTTATGATCACCATCAAAAGTAGGAGGATTAATCTTCCTAAGATCTCATTTCAAATCATCTACTTCAGATCTCCTCATTTTTCTTCGAACAGGGGACACACTTGGGCTTCTCTCCAACCTTGAATGTGCATGTGCTCTTCTAGTTGAGTGTCCTAGTGAGTGATGATGATGTTTATTAATACTCCTTGATATTCTAGATCCCCTATGATCATCCCTCCTATCATAAGATCTGGATGCTTCAACATGCCTTGCACTAGTTGCTTTCTTTGTGCCAGAATCTTTATTGACTTGTCTCTGCAACATATTCAAACTCTATATAATCTCCTCCTGAGCCCTTATCATCCTTTCATTGTCTAGTACCCTATATCTTTGCACTTCTTTTTGCAAGCTTCTCATAGTCTCAACAAGCTCCAGTGGCTCAACTTTGTCTCTATGTTCCTTGGACTCGGTCTCTACATTTCCCTTGCTAACATGTAAAACTCTGACCTCTAATTCTACAAGAAATGTGCATGCAACAATTGTTGTTAGAGTTAGCATATGGTAAAGTTTTTTCATTAATTAGGTTACGGGTCATTCTTCAACTAAATTTATGAGGAGTATGGATGCATTGGAATCCAATTCTAATTCTTTAGATACATTCTCCTATAAATTAGCTTTCCAATGACTATACTCATACCTCATTCTAAGTTATGAGCGAAGAGTTACAACCTTCTGAAGTTTGAAATTTCTACTCATTTGTTCTCCATTTTCATTGCTGCCATTTTTCTGAGAGACCATTTTCTACCACATGTAGAAGAAAATACATCAGGAATTAGAAAAACATGGTATTGGGTGTAGATAAAATTTATGATTGGGAATACATATAAACTTTCATAGTTGGAATATGATGCTCCAGCCAAAATTGGTTATCTCCCAAATGGAGAAAAACTGGGAAAAACTTCATGAAGACACAATTATCTAAATTGATATGTAGAACAAATGTCGACTGAATAAAATTTTCTGGATTGGAGATCCAGGGTCCCTTTTCCTATGAAGTTTTCAAAAATCCCCAAAATGTGCTTAAGAATAGTGGATTTTTCCCTGTTTGAGCATCTCCACACCAAATCATTTTTAATTTTACCAAGACCCCAAATGGGTATCCCCATGCCTATGTTTTGAGCTATCTATCAAAATTTCACCTTTATCTTAGCTTTGATTAATAAGCACCAATTCATGATTTTAATAAAATTTAAGAAGAATTATTTAGTGGCCCTCATTGGCATTCTTGTATCCCTCGTCAGTATGGACACACAACTAAAATTTCATCTGATTCTAAGTCGGTGGTATCCCTTGCATCGACTATCGGCAATTTATTTTGCATTACAAAATGGCTACCTTGGTTGAATTCAGTCGAACCCCAATCATCGGTGATCAACAATTCGCTTCCATCGATGAGTTACAAACAAAAATTCTTCATGGATTTCTCTAAACCCCGAAACCAAAACAGGAATGAATCCAAGTTGTTGGTCTCAAAATCAAAAGTAATCTCAATCATTGATTTCCAACTCGAAAGTAATCTGAACCGTCCATTCCTCTCACCAAAATCTGAAACTTAATCAACAATCAACGATCTTTATTATATCGATGATCGATGATCTCTATTGTATCGATGATCGATGATCAAAGGTATCTTTTCATCGACAATCGAATATCGACAATTTCTCTTCATGGGTAGTTTACGAAAAAATTATACATGTAGAATTTTGTTGAACCCTGATCGCTCCATAGGTGATCGGTGATTTTTTTTGACGAGCCAAATTTTTTCCAGAAAGTTCATCAAACCTTGATCGTTGCATCGATGATCGATGATTTTCTTCGACAAGCCAAATTTTTTCCACAAATTTCTTCGAACCCCAATCGCTCCATCGTCGATCGACTATTTCTTTTGGCGAAACAAACTTGTTCATGAATTTCTTAGACTCTAATGAGGTGAAAATCTAGGATGAATTTGGAGCGTTGATCTCGAGATTGAATGTGATTGCATTCATTGATTCACCAAACTGCTCCAAATTTCGTTGAACTTCTCCAAACCTACAAATGAATCTTGTCCATTGATTCTTAATATTCAAGTGATATGGGTTGTTGACTCTCCACTTCACAGTCTCCATGAAAACATGGAATTTTACCTCCCAATCCATTTTTTAATTCTACAACTTGCAGATCGATGCCATTGATCATATATTCAACCATTATTAGTGCAATTTTGACCTGAATTTGCCTAGAAAATTGACGATTTCACTTTGGTTTCACAATTTTTTTCCCCAAATCCGTCATAGATCCAAAATATATAACAAAAAATTCACCAAATTTGCGTTGGTAATTTCCCCATATAGGTATGGTGTTGAACTAGGAGATTTGATACCACTCTGTAGAGTCCCCCACTATTAAACTCTACAATTAAAAAAAAAATGATACAAGTTAAATCAATGTATACATGCTAAAAACACCCATGCAACTAACAATAATTTTTTAAAACATGAATGCAATGAAATTAGCATTCACACGGAAACATATGAATGCTTAAAAGTCAAAGTAACCACACAACAATGAATTTCCACAATTAAATGTAATGCATTGAGTATTTATCATGCATCTAGCAACATTACGATTGCACAACTAACATATACACAAAATCATATATTACACCCAAGAACAATGTATATGAACAACAACTAAAACCCATAATTAAAAAAATATAATAGATATAAACACTTATATTTTAAACCATATGTGCAATCAGCTACAAGCGATGGGAGTTACACCCAATCATAGATTTTCTTCTCCAAATCTCAGCAGCAAATCACGCCCGAGATGGGGCTACAAATCCATAAGAAAGGGATATCTCTCTATTGTCCACTGACATCCCAAGACAACCCACATTAAGCTAATTCTACTCCAGCTATCCCAATCCACCAACTCTCTTCTCCTAAACCCGCACAACCCAAGAAATGGGATCCCCTTTGATTGCACATAGTCCCTTAGGACTTCCTACTTCCCTCCAGGGCTCCAACACAGGTTGGATAGGAATTTCTCTTGTTGGGAATTCTAGGGATGTGAGCTGCATTAGGAAAAGTATCATAGTAGAAACCTCATTATTGTAGGGTAATCTCTCACATAAAATATCACTCTACAGGCCTAACAACCTGCTTCTTCCTGAATTCATAGCTCCAACAAGCTGCCATACATGCCCACTATGGTTGCCTTCAAGATCCAATTATATGTTCTCCCATGTTGTCCCTAAAAACTAACTATAAAAAATCCTCTCTTTTTCCATACAAATTTCCCTTTCCCCCATACAAGTTGACTCTCGCATTCCCCAATGTTGATTGTACTCAACCCCCATGCTCTCATAACTATGGGATGTGAATTTTCACACCAACCCCATTACATGTATTTAATGATTGACTTCTCATCCACTCAGGGGGGAAATTATAAGGTTCACTCAAAACAATAATTTTAGGAATGGTTTGGGATTAAAGACACGTGAATAACCCCCCCCCCCCCTTAGATCCATCTTCCCTTCTGGAAACTTATCCCTCATGAATCTATCCATGTCCATCTGCAGTCGGTGTCACATTTTATTCTATTAATTCGATATACAATGTTTACATATTACATCACTTGGCCCATGGCCATATATCATATTTACATTATACATCACTAAAGAGGAGATTAAAAACAATGGTGTTACAAGTGGGACATTTCATACTATTTCCATGACTTGTTTGACATTATTCTTTCTTATCTCAATGACCTCATGGATCGTTTGAATAAATTGTCATAGCACTTGGAATATCGTCATAAAGTTTTCCTCTAGTGTTGCAAGTATAATATTTACTTGAACCCACATAAGTGTTTATTTCACATTTCTATCGACCACCTACTAATATTAATCATCTCTACATAGGGTATCACTATTGAGCCATCATCTTAGTGAATCCAAGTGTCAACGAAAACATATTGATTGGTGTATATTGTTCTCCTAATGAAACTAAACTGTAGAGTGTCATTTTTAAGGAGTTTCAATACATTTTTGTTTGGACCTATGAGGAGATGCTAAGAATTGACCCTCAAATTGTCTAACGTGAAATCAAAACGTATGATGGTGCTAAGCTTGTTCAACAAAAGATACACCTAGGAAATAGTTCAGTTTCCTCCCCCACATGCTATTGCACAACTTCAAAGTTTGCAAGGGAAAGCAAACTTTCTGTGAAGATTCATCACAAATTATGTGGATATTCCGAAAGGGTTCATGCACCTTTAAAAGAAGGGTGTACCTTTCATATGGGATGACCAAAAACAATGTTATTTCAAAACTTTGAATAAATCTTTAATGTCAACACAATTGTTGATTCCACTACACAATAACAAGGAATTTTTTGCAGTATCTAACTGCATCTGATTCCACCATCAGTATGGTTCTTGTCCAAAAGGACAGTTTGTAAGTCAAACATGTGATTTATTACCTTAGTAGGGGTCTTGTTGGCCTTGAATTGCGTTAGTCACATGTTGAGCAGTTAGCTTTGGTAGCATTTCATATTGTCTAACATCTTAGAAATTATATTCTTCTTCGCAAAGTTAATGTTTTAGTAGACACCAACCCAATGCATCACATTTTGACATGTCATATTATTGGGGGAAAGTATTCCAAATGGGAAATTATATTCTAAGAGTGTGATTTGGATTTTTCCACTTCAAAATCTAAGAAGTCTTTATCTTTCTTGGAATTCATGTCTAAGCTTCCCAGAAACATTGAAGAAACTATGGTCAATGAATCCTTGTTGGACAAGTGTTTGTTTCTCATTGACTCTTTTGATCCCTAATATGGGGATGTCTTGACATATATTTAAACCTAGTGGTTCAACCTTTATTTATCCAACAATTAGCATCGACGTATACGTCATCAAGCCAATAGTTATCATATCATTGGGGATACCCTATATCGTTGTGGTGTGGGATTACTTTTGTGTTGGTGTCTAGTCCATGAAGAAGCTATGAGGGTATTCAATGATTGTCATGTCTGAGAATATGGTGTTCATATTTCTGTAATAGCCACGTCCCAAAAAAAGTATGTGCATGATACTTTTGGCCATCCATCTTTAAATATTGTATTAATGCAGTCCATAAGTGTCACTCTTGTCAAGTATTTACTCAAAAAATGTGTGTTCATATTTCTTCATTACACCTTATAGTTAATGTTGGCCCCTTCACAAAGTGGGGTATTGACTTTATGACATGTAAGCCTACTTTAGCTAATGATCACAACTACATCATTGTGGTTGTTGACTACTTCACCAAATGGATTGAATCTATGTCTACTTCTTCCAATGATGGCACCACAGTTGCACTTTTCATATCATAACAATATTATATCTAGGTTTGGTGTGCCCAAAATGATTGTGACAAATCAAAGATCACATTTTCACAACAAAATAATGATCGAATTAGTGGCCAAGATGGGTTTACAACATCAAAACTTGTCTCGTTACTATCCACAATCTAATGATCAAGAGAAGCCACCAATAAAGTTTTGAAGATTAGGATGCAAAGGATGGTGGGAAAGCATAATACCAACTATAACTTGATGCTTTTCTTGGCATTATGGGTGTATGGAACCTCAGTAAAAACTGTCATCGATTTAACATCGATTCAACTCGTTCATGGAGTGGAGGCAATTTTTTTCGATTAAAGGAGAAATACCTTCATTAAATTTGGGCGTAGAACTTATGCCTAATACATATCTAGAGGAATAATGTCACATCTATTTGGCTCATCTTGATGAGCATCATCAATACACTGCATTGGATAATAATATTCAAAAGAAGCATATTAAATCCAGGTATGATAAAAGTATTCATCCTCATGTCTTCATTGAAGGAGACCTAGTTTTGGTTTATGACCAGGTTCATGAAAAGTTAGGGGAAGGAAAGTTTGAACCCCTTTGGCATTGTCCTTACATTGTTAGTTGTGTATTATAAAAAGAGGCCTATGAATTAGTGGAATATGAATGGAATCCTTTGTTTGAGACTCAAAATGAGCTCTAACTTAAGAAGTATTATGTGTAAACAACAAATTTGCACAATGCTTTGTAAAATGTTGTATTTTTAGAGTTTTATACTTTAGATCCTTTTCATTTTTTTCATTTGGTTGATTCAATTCGTATTCTTATTGTTCTTGGTGCTTGATTTGAAAATATCAATGTTTATCCTAGTCTATGTAGGTTTTGCAAACGACACCAACCATAGCACTCAAAACATTGCATCTACCGCATGGTTGATCTTGTCACCTACATACTAACTTGTTAGTTGATGGGGTTCATTCCTCGGTCCTATGACCAATAACATTGCAAAGTACAGTGCATTCATGGAACTTAGATCCAAATCCTTTGCTCTTGACATCTGTGGGTTAGTTGTGTATTTGGATTCATAGTTAGTGGTGTCACAATTGAATAATGTCTATCTTGTGAGAAATCATGTTCTTATTCAGAAGCACTTGAGGGTGTGGATTCTTGAAAGACAGCGTGAGTTGATTACTTATGATCATGTTCCTAGAAGTTTAGAAATTTTCATTGATTCATTGGCTAACTATGTGTTAGATTAGAATTTGTTGCATTAACAAGAGCATTTACATAAGAAAGTAGGTACAATAAACATGGAAGACAAATCATCAGCATTTAACTCATAAGAAAGAAATGACCCATTTGCACAAATAAGATAAAAGGTTGATACATTGTTTCTATAAAATATGTAGTGTACAAAATCGGCCTATGTGGCCCATAATGATACAGTATAAAAAATATCAATTCTACACATCCATAGATGCTATAAAATGGGAGACTCTCATATAGTCATCCTGAGGTGTCTGTGTCTCATGATAACACACTATTGTTTTGGCTACCCACCTCAGTATCCAGACAAAGGGATGTGCTACCTCAACCACATGGCACTCTAATATCTAAGAGACATCATCCACCCTCATCATGGGCACACACATAGTGAGCCTCTCAAGATTAATTCACACCTTGCAAAGATTCTACATGACATCCTCATCTCC
>ML825171.1:33931-46860 GCA_009831015.1 Picea engelmannii | reverse complement strand
CTTAACACCCGATTGGTCCATGATCTCTATTTAAAGAGCATGGAGGGTCATTTTTCGATGATCGATTGTGAGAAACTCTCTTGTAAAATCTCTTTGTAATCTTTTTCTTTGCATTAATAAACTACTCCAAGTGGTCGCGTTGGATGGGGCCATGGATGTTTCCCCGTAGGGGTTTTACCACGTGAAAACATCGGTGTGTTGATCTTTGATCTGGTTATGTGAGTGGTTATTGAAGGTGTTCGTCCTCTTTTGGAATAATTGTGTTGTCGAACATGGTATCAGATCCTGTTTGAAGACCCGCTCCTATTGAAGATCGAGATCGTGAAGCTGAGTTGTCTCATCTCCACTTTCTGTAATATTTGCACATTTCTGGGCTGAGAGGACTATTCCATTGCGTCTGGAGAGTTTGTTTCATTCAGGAACACTTTTCATTTCACTCGAAAAGGTTTCTATTTTCCCGAGATAGGACCATTACAGTCAGATCTGGAGGTATAAAGCTTTAATACGCATTTTTTTAAATTTTTGCAGAGTAGTATTTTGGTTTTATTTCGGTTTTGTTTTATTTATTTCTGGGTTGCTACTCTTTTAGATTTGCATATGATCTTTTCCCTGTGCCCTGTGCGATCTCAAAAAATCAGACACAGATAGGAAAAGGTGCAACTTCCGGGTAAGCTAACCGAGATCTAACCCTTGTCGTCATCGAGAAACGAAATTTTTTTCTTTTGTGAAAAGAGTTTTTTTTTAGCACGCTCTCCAAGGCCGTCTTCCACAAAAACAACAACAACAAAAATCCTCCTTATGAACATTACAATATGTTTTTCTAGATCATTTGGTTAAAAGTTTCCTTATTAAGTAAGAGGTCTTGAGTTCAAGTCTCTCTTTTGTTACCTTTTTTGAAAAAGTTCATGCTAAAATTGTAAAGTGTATTTCACTTCAAGTATAAAAGTGAATCACTATAAGTAGCTTTAATATTTTATTTTAGAGTTATTTATTTTGCATGCAACTTTTCTGTTATAAAGTAACTTCATTGTAAAAGTGATCCCCACTTCTCTTTATAAAAGTGGGTCACTTCATAAAGCAACTTACACAATCACGTGGTCATTTGGTTATCGATTGTGCCTTTTTTTTTAAAAAGGGTATAACTCTAACATCGGAAGTCCGTTTTCAGTGTCATTTTTTTTAAACCGTATAACTTTTTGAGCTATTTCCATCCAGATCATCAATTTCAGTTTTTAAATCCACATTATCTGCATATTTAATATGGCTTCTACAAGTACTATCTTGCTTACCAGAAACAACTACTTCCAATGGAAATCTCATATGGAAGATTTATTAAGAAGTAAAGGCTTGTACCGAAGTACCTTAGGAAAGAAAAAAGCACCCACTGATGCTGATAAGAAAGCCAAGTGGGATAATAGGAATGACGAAGCACGTGGACTAATCAGAATTTCCATCTCTCCTGATTTAAGGTACCACCTTCAAGATATTGATGACCCCAAAGAAGCTTGGGACATGATTGAATCTGTGTTTGGTAAACTCAATATTATTCAAGCACAATAGTTAGAAAATCAAATACTGACCTTGACTCCAAATGATTTGTCTTGCCTTGGAGATTATCTATCTAGGTTTAAAACACTCAGAATTTTGTGTGAAGAATGTAAGATAAAGATGGAGGAAGAGCGTTGCATCTATCTTATTCTTTCTAAGCTAGGTAGTGCATATTTTGTGTTTGTATCTACCTTTTATGCCACGAGAGAGGATCTAGGGGAAGAAGCTTATGAAAAACCCAGTCTTGAGTCCTTTTGTGCTTCTTTGATTCGAGAGGAAGATAATCTTGTACAATTTGGAGTGATCAACACTGCAGGTCCCTCCAATAAAGCCTTAGTTGCCCAGTAGAAAGATAAACCCAAGTATCCCAAGAAGAAACATCCTCTCTACAACAACAAACAACATAAGGATCCCAAACCTTTTTAGACAGCTTCATCTCCTACCGGTGGCAAAGGAGCAAAATATAAAAGTAAGAATACTAATAGAGATTGCAACTTTTTTGATAAAGATGGTCATGATGAGTCCAAATGTTTCAAGAAGATGGCAACTTTAGAAACAGTGATGAAGAAGCACAACATCAGTATTGATTCTACTTCTTCTTCTGGTTTCTCCTTCAATTCAAATTCTAGTACTACTTCTTCTGATGAGTGGCTTATTGATTCAGGAGCATCTTATCATATGGATAAGGATAAAGCCATATTTTTTTCTCTAAATGAATGTAACACCAAGAAAATATTTGTTGGTGATGATAGATCCCTTAGTGTTGTAGGATATGGAACATTTCAAGTAGATAATGGTCATTTCAATGATGTATTATGTGTTCCAAGTCTTTCTTGTAACCTTCTATCAGTATATCAAATCACTCATTCAGGTGAAGGTAAAACCGTCAAGTTTTCACCTCACCAAGTTGTAATCAAGGATACAAAAGATCTTAAGCATGTTCTTGCAACTGGAATTGTTGATGATATTACCAGGTTGTACAAGTTTGACAACTTTGGGTCATCATCTTTTTCATTAGTTTTTTTTGCTCATAGCGATGACTTGAGCAAACTTTGGCATGAGCGGTTTGGTCATCTAAACTATCGTTCATTGCAGAAACTATGTAATCAACAGATGGTGATTGGTCTTCCTCTTGTTTCATGCAGAGATGGTGTTTGTGCCGGTTGTGTTCTGGGCAAAGATCATCGGGACAATTTTGACAAACGTGCCTCTTGGCACGCCTCGGGTCCTTTGCAGCTTGTTCATAGTGATTTGTGTGGTCCACTTTCTTCTCCTTCTTTTTCTGGGTGCAAGTATTTCTTAACTTTCATTGATGAATTTTCCAGACGTACTTGGGTTTATTTCTTAAAACTCAAGAGTGAAGCTTTTAAAAAAAAATTGGCCTCCAAGGCCCTTGTAGAAAAGTAATCTGGACATCAAATTCAAAGGTTAAGAACAGATAATGGAGGCGAATATGTGAACAATAATTTTACAAGCTACTACACTACACAGGGAATCCAATTGCAACATATTGTTCCATATACACCACAACAAAATGGTGTTGCTAAGAGAAAGAACCGCACATTAAAAGAAATGGCTAATTGTATGATCCAATCTAAGGGATTAAGTCTAAAGTATTGGGTGGAAGCCATCAAATGTGCAAATTACATAGTAAACCACACTCCCACAAAGGCTCTTAAAAATATAACACTAGAAGAAGCTTGGACTAAAATTAAACCAGATGTAAGTCACTTCCGTGTATTTGGCAGTATAGCATGGGCTCACATTCCTGATGAGAAAAGGAAAGCATTGCAGCCTAAAAGTGAGAAGTGTATATTTGTTGGTTATTATGAAGATGTCAAAGGTTACAGACTTCTTCAATCACATTGTAATGAAATTATTATTAGAAGATATGTTAAATTTGATGAAAATCTCTTGCCCTGCGAGCCTAATTCGGCGATTGTGCCTTCTTCGGCCTGGGAGCCATCTTCGGCATTTGTTCCTTCTTATCATATGGTTTCTTATTCAGATGATGACAATGAGGATTAAAATCCACCTCCCCCTGCTCACCCTCCTCCAGATGAGTCCTTTGAACCTGAACCAACACCAACTCCACCGCTTCCTAGATGGGTCCGTTCAACATAAGAAGCAGTTGGTAATCTTGTTGGTGATCCTTCAGATCAACATCGGACACGTTCACAGTTCCAGTGAGCCTCTTCTCTTTTGGCTCAAGTTTCAGAAACTCATGATCCAGAGACATTTGCAGAAGCTTCAGGTCATCCAGATTAGGATACAGCAATGAATGAAGAGTATCGTTCTTTAATGGCAAACAATACTTGGGATCTTGTACCTCTTCCAAAAGGAAGAAAACTTGTTAGATGCAAATGGGTCTACAGAACTAAGTATGCATCATATGGAAGTGTTGAAAGACACAAGGCTCATTTAGTTGCCAAAGGATTTTCCCAAGTTGAAGGAATTGACTATAATGAAACCTTTGCCCCTGTAGTAAAAATGAATTCCCTGCACCTTGTTCTTGCCCTTGTTGCCTCACATAAATGGGAGGTCCACCAGATGGATGTTAAATCTGCCTTCTTGCATGGAGATTTGCAAGAATAAAAACCTCTTGGCTATCTCCAAAATGACTCTATCCTTGTTTGTCGCCTCAAGAAATCTCTTTATGGTCTCAAGCAAGCTCCTCGATCTTGGTATTCCAAAATGGATAGCTTTCTTATTGCCACTGGATTCTCTAGATGCCATTTTGATCCTAATGTCTATACCAAGAAAGTAGGAAGCCATCTCATAATCCTTGTCCTTTATGTTGATGACCTTATCCTTACTGGTAGTGACTCAAAACTTTTAAACCATGTGAAAACCAACCTTAAGAATAAATTTGAAATGACAGAATTAGGCTTTTTGCACTATTTCCTTGGCCTCCAAGTTTTGCAAACCAATGAAGGAATTTTTCTTTCCCAGTCTAAGTATGCTTGTGACCTTCTTCGTCACTTTCACATGGATGATTGTAAACCAACCCCTTCTCCCTTCCAATCTGAAGTCAAGATTTCTACCACCTGTACCTCTCTTGAAGTTGATGCCACCCTGTACCGTCAGTTAGTTGGTAGCTTCTTATACTTGACTCATACCCATCCTGATCTTTCCTTTGTTGTTGGTCTTGTTGCCCAATATATGCAAACACCCCATGAAAGCCATTGGAAATAAGCTAAAAGGACACTTCGCTATGTTTGTGGTACAGTTCAGTTCGGGATACATTACAGTTTAGGGGGGACTCCTTTATTGGTTGGTTTCACTAATTCAAATTGGGTTGGTGACCCTAATGATCAAAAATCTACTGCAAGTTATGTTTCCAGCCTTGGTTCAGGACTTGTCACTTGGGCTTGTAAGAAACAACAATCTATTGCACTTTCTTCAGCAGAAGCAGAGTACCGAGCAGCGGTAAATGCAAGTCAGGAAGCTTCGACATATCCTTTCAGAGTTTGGAATCCAGCACCAGCATCCGACCAGCCTTTGGTGTGACAATCAGAGTGCCATCAAGCTCGCCAAAGACTGAGTTCAACATCAGCGTAGAAAATTCATCGAGCTACACATGCACTTCATCAGAAAGCTAATTCATGATCAAGTTATTGAAGTGCTCCTTTTCCCTACAGAAGATCAAGTTGCAGACATTTTCACAAAGTCTCTTACAGAAGTGAAGTTTTCCAAACTTCGATCTATGTTAGGAGTTCAAGAAGTTTTCATTAAGGGGGGATAAGCTCTAATGCCTCCTTCCTTCTTCTATTTTGTCACTATTGTAAATCCTTCAATCCTATCCCAAGTTGTTCTTAAGGGGGGATGTTAGGATATTTAGACACTTAGGAGTTAGTTAAGATCTACTTGGTCTAATATGTCGTTAGTTAAAAGTGTGTTTCTTAGTGTGTTTCTTTAGTATGCATTAGTATGCATTTGTAGTTAGGAAATCCGACGGTCACGATATGTTCCTGACATAGAGTGATCCAACGGTTCATACTCTCCTCGATCTTAACGGCCATTGATTCATGGCTTAACACCCGATTGGTCCATGATCTATATTTAAAGAGAATGGAGGGTCATTTGTCGATGATCGATTGTGAGAAACTCTCTTGTAAAATCTCTTTGTAATCTTTTTCTTTGCATTATTAAACTACTCCAAGTGGCCATGTTGGTTGGGTCCGTGGATGTTTCCCCGTAGGGGTTTTACCACATGAAAACATCGGTGTGTTGATCTTTGATCTGGTTATGTGGATGGTTACTGAAGGTGTTCATCCTCTATTGGAATACATGTGTTTTCGAACAAGACATATGTAAAACACCAAAACAAAATATTAGATTAAGAATAATTTTATCGTAAAAGACTTGATTATCAAAAGTACATCAAGGTTTTTCTTATCCTAGTAAAACGAGCGACCAACTATGGTTTTCCCATAGATCAGACATGAATGGTCGTGGTTTTACAATACAAAACCATGGCCACCCTTAAAGCTTCATAAAATAGAAAATCATGAGGAAAATTGAAAATATCTAAGTTGGAAAAATCCAAAAGCTCGCATGGTCTCATGCATGGCTTCCAATTGCATGACATGCATTCCATGCAGCCCTATATTCTCTCCTAAAAAATCTATAAGTAAAAGAGATAAATATAAGGGAAGGGATTATATATGCATGCATCCTTATGCTATATAATTATAGTGAGAATCCTTAGTCTCAAGTTTTATACCATTGTTGAGTGTTGGGTATCAACATTAATGTGATCAAATCTTAGGTGAGAGTTATTATCCATTCACTTGGATATCCTACCATGATACAATTCTAGATCATGYTTGTTCTACGAAGGAGGWCTTGGGACATGGGACTAAGGAGAAGGACTTTGGGTATTGGATCCATGAATATATTTTTGAATCTCAAGGTAAGCATTCATGTTGTAACTCTCATTTATTAAATATTCTATCTTCTTCCCAAAAAAAAAAAATCTCTTTGTTTATGAATCTTACTGCATCTTTAATGAGGTTTTTTGTTGATCTAATTATATTGAGTTGTTAGATTAATATTTTAGTCATGTAATTTATCTTTATTTTTTTATGAGGAATGAGGAATGTATTTCTTGTTGAATTATTGTGCAGATTATTTGGTGAAGAAAAATAGATAAGAGAGATCAAGTGAAACTCATTGGATACTTTGGACAACCATCTAGAATCAACCATTCTCTTTATTCCTTCTCTCATTTACTTTTGAAAATTCATATTATTCTTAGGAGAAATAAATGTACTAGATATCCTTATGTATGTCATTGAATTGCACCCATTCAATGAGGATTGATTTCTTATCTGTAGGTAGTTTTCCCTACAAGAAGTCCCTATAAGGCCCCCTAATTTTGATGTCAAATATGAGTTTAGTACGCTTAAAATTCCCATGATTTGTCCAAATTTTTCAAAAATTCTACCTATAGAAAGGAGGTATCAAATTTTCTAGGGGTTATAGAATGGCCATAGGTCATTCTTCCTAGGCCAAACTTCTCAAAAAAAAAATATAGGCCCACCTACAAATATGATGGTTCTTCAAGATGACATCCCCCTAAAAGGTATCCTAATTAAACTTTAATATTATGCCCCTAAAATCATATTGGGAAACCTACCATATGAGAAAGATGAGCTTACCCCACAATTCTATATAACTCTGGAGATCCAAAATCTCCATCTACATAACTACCTATATGATTTTGAAGCCTCACATTCTCGGATGCCCCCGACTATTATGGAGAAGTTGGGATTCGACATCACAAGACCCTAGAAAGACCTTTATTCCTTTGATTCCAAGACATTACAATGTTAAATAATGATCAATATTTGGTGGTAAGGATGATCCAAATCCCAAGAAATTTTTTCATGATGGATGTAGTAATTGTTGATTTCCTACCTACTTATGGCATGTTATATAGACACTAGGGGACTTATGTGGGAGGTGGCATTGAATTGAAATTTCATTTACTACCATATATATATTGGGGGATGAGACTAAGTTCCTATATAGAGAACCTAAGACGACCTATACTCTATAGCATCCAAAAAACACATCTGACTTCCCTTCCTACACCTCTAATAACATTGGAAATTTTCTCCTCGGTGATGAGGCTACCCATATAGAAGAATGTGAGAATATAATATTTGAAGAAGAAAGATTGAACCTTTTGGTGTCTAGACTCTAAGATTCGATGAAGCATGCAATGGAAATGGAAATGGGTCAAAGTTCCTCTTGGTCCCCCCCAAGGGAAAGCAACTTTCATGTGGCTTCAAGTTTTAATTTGAGTGCATCAACAATGTGGAAATATATGAGGATATGATTTATGGATTGTGAACTAACAAGAAATGGGCATTAAGATGCTCAAGATCTTTGAAGATTTGGACCTTCTAGTGAACCAGGTAAGAAAAGCATGTCTAACTAGACACCCAAAATTGAAACAATACAAGGATGAGTTCTGGGACATATTTGAAAATTTCTTTGACGATGTGAACATTATTGTTGTCCCTCAAGAAGCCAATTGCATAGTAGATAATTTGGCTAGATATGTTGTTGTAATACCCTAGTTTTGATTCTCATATCAATGGTGTGTATGTATATGATGAATGGATAAAAGATAAACGATGTAAGTTACAAGATTGTACATTGAATGATAATAATAATATATACATCACCAACTACGGAAGAGAAAAACAAAAATTGGAGGGATATGACTCCATAAGATGGGAAAGGCAAGGTGGCTTGAGTAGGATAAGGCAAAGGAGATTAGTAAGTGACTTATCCCAAAGTCCTTACAATCTTAATTATGTCTCTTGATTATTTATTAATCTCTATTTTACTAAGCCTTGGAGGTTTAGTGGATGAAGGGCGTACATGGGTCTCTATCATGACACATGGCCCCTTCATGTCATGCAAACTTATGCTATACATTTTTTCCATGCAATCTATGATCCAGGTGGATATCGGTTGCCACCCACCTATTCCACTGGATCAAAGACCAATTTCCATTTTGGTAGTTGTTTTCCTAGTTTTCATGTCCTAAACTTCCAAGGCCATTTTGAGGCCCTAAACAACATTTTTTGGGCCCACCAAAGTCACACTAAAGGTGTGACAGAACCATGTGTAGTCCTTAGATAGTTCTTTCCAGCGAGCTATCGTGCGCCTAAAAAGGAAATCATATGCAAAATTTATGACCCTAGGAAGTTGATGTACCAACTTATCCCATCGAGGCCCACATGACTTTTGGTGCTTCATCTCCTAGGGTTAGGTTCTTGGATGTCTAGGGTTTTCACATTTATGCTTTATGTCAAAAATTCCTTTGGAGCCTCATTGTAACCATCTTTTTTTGAATGAGTGTAGCTGACACATCTCTTCTCAGAGATAAGCTACCACCATTCTAGCTAGCTTGTGTGCTTTTCCATTTTACGATATTTTGTATTTCAAAAATTCATTAATAGAATCTGAGATTTATTGTGTTATTGTGTTCATTTCCATATATCTGTGTAATTCTTTGTTATATCACGGTTATATCTCTGCCTTCTTATCATTCCTAAAATAATCAGGATCAGTGGTATCAAAGCGGTCTACTCCTTGTCGTCCTCAGTGCATGTCCCCGACGAGGTCAAGGTATAGAGAGTTGGGTCTCAAGCTTGTATCTATTGAGGACAACCACTCTCTCATGCCCAAGAGACCTTCCATGGTGGAAGAAAATAGGGAAAACGGGACATGAGATCCTTTCAAACTATTGCTCGAGGAATCCCTCGCGCAACAGAGGAAAGAGATGATGGACAATTTTTCCTAGATCCTTCGACGAATGCCAGCAACAATAGAGCCACCTTCAACCAACAATCACTTCGAAGGTGTGATGACCTTCAAGGTACAAGTTAACTTTGATATTCCTTTATTTGAAGGCCAGATAGATGTCGACGCTTTGGAAAAATGGTTAAAAGATCACATTCGTGCTCCTTAAGGCCCTTCTCCATGTTATATATTGGTGGGATACTTACTATGAGAAACATATGAAGGATGAATCTGGAATTTTTGGGCCAAGACCCACTTGGGTAACTTTTGTTGATGCCCTCAAGTAACAATATTACCCTGTTGGAAGTTATGATGACCAGTACATGAGATGGACCACACTGCGCCAAGAGAGGGGCCAAACAGTGTCTGAGTTCACAAATACTTTCCATACCTTGCACACCAAGATGGGTATCAAATATTTTGAGCAGCATCTAATCCTAAAATACAATGGGGATATGCATAGGTACATCCAAACCGAAATTATTTTCTGGACATCTCATCATTGGGATCCACTTATCGATATGTTGTCAAAATCGAGCAGAAATTCAAGAAACGGAACAAGCAGGAGTTTGGGTCTGCAAATGTGCAACAAACAAAGTATGATAAGGGTGGCCCTAACCCCCAGGCCAAAGGATAGAGAAAGTATGGCCAACCCCGGGATAACCAGTCCAAGCCACCAACAAAGAAGAGTAATGGGAAGTCGAAGAAGGGAACTGGAAAATGGTGTGAGTTCCTCAAAATCCCTTAGCACAATACTGATGAATGTCACTCCAAACAGTCGATGTTGGTTGAGATGAAATCCCCAGGGTCAGATGTTGACTCAGACTCTGATTCTAAGCCAGAAAATGGAAGACGGATCATTGATGCAAAATCTAGTGTCACCATCACTACCACAAAATTCTAGCCAAAGGAGCCTGAAGAAGGGGAGCATCTTTTCCACTCACAGATGTGGGTGAAGGGAACCCCACTCCATTTCATTATTGACAGTGGTATCTAGAATAACGTGATATCAGCAGAGGTTTTCAAAAGGTTTAACTTGAAAATGATGCAGCATCCTCAGTCATACACCATCGGTTGGCTCAACCAGAGATGGGACATTCGCATCAGCCAGTAATGTCGCCTGCACTACGACATCAAACCCTTCAAAGACGAGGTATTGTGTGATGTTTCCCCACTTTAAGTTTGTGATTTTTTTCTAGGACAACCATATATGTGGAAGCATCATGATGTTTATGAATCTAGACCTCGTAGTATCACTATTACTTTGGGAGTTCAACTCTACAAGGTATCGGAAGTAGTCCCAAATACTGCGGTCTCTTTCATCACTGCGAAATAGTGCAAAAAGTTGGTTTCTTATACCAGACGATTTTTCCTCTATATGGTTCTATCAAAAGGTGAATGGAAGGTCACTACAACTGCCAAAACATCCGCACAGGGTCTCTCTTCCCAGCAACAGCAGGAGGACGTAATAGTCAAGTACAGAGACATATTCACCTCATCTACCGAGTTCTTGTGCATTGTCAGGTAAATCACTCAATTGATCTAACACCCAGTGCTCCTCTACCTAACAATATCATGTATACATGCGTTCTTTTATGGAAAATGAAGAAATCAAATGCCAGATTCAAGAGGTAATTCTGAAGGGCCACATCAAACCAATCTCCTCACCTTGCGGGAGCCCAGTTGTTCTAGTACAGAAGAATGACGGGACATGGTGACTTTGCATTGATTACAAATCCCTGAAAAAGATCGCAGTCAAGAACCAATACCTAATTCCCCAGATTGATGATCTTCTCGATCAACTCAAGGGAGCCAAGTTTTTTAAGTAAAATTGATCTAAAGTCAAGTTACCACCAGGTGTCGATTGAGTAAACTAATATGTTGAAGACAACCTTCAAGTCCAAAGAATGCTTGTTTGAGTGGTTGGTCATGCCTTTCGGATTGCCTATTTCCCCAACGACATTGATGCAGATTGCGGATGATATATTATAGCCATTCAAAGACTCCTTTTTGATTGTATATTTGGATGACATCATCATCTTCAGTAAAACTTGAGAGGAACATTTGGAGCATATTCAGAAGGTATTGGGTGCCCTGTGATAGCACAAGTTATATTCCAATTTGGATAATTGTTCCTTTGGCATGCAGAGAATCCAATATTTTGGATATATCATGGATGAGCAGGGTGTACATGTGGATCCAACCAAGATCCAAGTCATCTATGATTGGGCAACCCCGAGGACAATGACTGAGCTCTGTAGCTTCTTTGCCTTGCTAAATTATATCGACGATTTGTGTTGGGGTTCTCTCATATATCTTGGTACCTAAGATAGGTGACTAAGGGTGGAACAAAGGCTAAGTTTGTGTGGTTCACGCCCCACTACAAAGCATTCGAGGATCTGAAATCTCACCTCTATTTAGCACCAGTCCTCATTCTGCCAAACCTACAATGTCCATTTGATATTGAGAAAGATGCTTCATATTATGATATCGATGCAATCCTCACTCAGCATGGACATCTAGTAGCCTATCACGGTGAAACTCTATATAATTTTGTTCGAAGATAACCCACCTATGACAAAGAGATGTACTCCATTGTGTAGGCATGCCAACAGTGGTAGAATTACATTATGGGGAAGGAAACGATCATCCACACTGATTGCATGCCTCTGCAATTCATGCATACACATGGAAAGTAACAAAATGACCGCCATCGGAAGTGGTCCATGTACCTGCAGCAATTCCACTTGAATATCAAGTACAAGAAGGGTATCACCAACCATGTCTTAGATTTCCTCCATCAATCCCCGGTGGAAACGCTCACCATAGTTCTCAACTCATTTGAACATGAGACATCTGGATGACCACAATTATACAATAACAACTCTAACTTTGCTACTACCTATCAAACATTGAGCATAGGAAAAACAGTTACTTTTCACCATAATATATTCTTCAACAATATTCAATAGTTTATCATTAGCATTCAATATATCATCAATGGTATAATCATAAATAGCATCACATCTCAATAGATACACAATACACCAGAATTTACGTGGAAACCCAAATGGGAGAAAACCATGGAATTTTTTTCTTATATATCAAAAGAATACATTCATTGGAAGCACCAACTTTTTGATTCTCCAGCTACAACTGGAAGGAGGCTCCAAGCCCCTATTCTTAGGATCCAACCTAAAGGAATATACAACTCCCAAAATTCTCTACCTCCAACCAAAAGGAGGCTACAACACCCTGAGTTCTATAGCTCCAACCGAAAGGTGGCTACAACCACCTATCCTTACCTCATATTTCCACCCTAAAATATAAGTGTAGACCAATTGTCACTATCACAAAATATACCACTGTGACACTGTCTCTGTCACTTTGTCTCTGTCATTGCCACTACCACTATTCCACTATCTCTGTCATTTTGTCTCTATCATTGTCATTGTCTCATCAACCTGTATCTTCTCATCAATCAACTAACACTTGTACCATACCATGCATCAATTGTATACCAACATACATATTATCTCATGCATCAATCATGAACC
>ML825170.1:97275-109028 GCA_009831015.1 Picea engelmannii | reverse complement strand
CAGATGGTGAAATCGCTATGGTATTGAGAATACATATCAAGGTACCTCTGGTAAAAATTTCAGCTCTTGATTCGCTATAATTATGGAGATACACTCTGTGGAATATAGGGTTTGTGACCAGTCCTAAAACTAGTCAATAAACATGCGTTCTGGGTAAAACAGTCATAAATTTTTCATAAAGAATCCAAATGTATTGGGACCACTTACATTGGAAAGAGTATGGACTGTATCTTCTTGTGTGCGAGTTTCAGAATCAGATGTTAAATATTGAGCGTGGGGCATGCTGTACAAGTTGGGTCTTCTGAACACCATTCTTTCTATAACCTCTTTTTGGGGAGGATTCAAGGAGTGAAAATTATAAGAGTTTCAGAGAATACATTGAGTAACATTATCTACAAGATCAGAGTAATCCAAGAATTGGATAATTGCATAAATTGAAGAAGTCTCAGAAAGCATTATCAGGTTCTATGTGATGATTGGTTGATGGTGATGATCTAATGTAAATTTTTATTATCTCTCATATATTCTTGGGTGGAAGGAAGGGGCAAGGATAGAGAGTTCAAATCTCCCTTGATATTGGAGGATTGTATCTTCCTCTTGGAGGTTTATCCCTCCCTTTACATTTGGAAGCTGTAGCTACCTTTGGAAGNCATTACTTCCCTTGAACAAAAACTATTGATTATTTCTCATATATTGTGCATGGTGTATTGTGGTGTATTGGTGTAACTCTTATACTATTGTTTATTGCTCATTGGATATAATTGAATGGTTTAAGTATAAGTTGAAAAAGGTTTTTAAATTGTACTTGATACTGATTCACCCCCCTCTCAGTATCAACACTTTTTCTCTTGTATCAAAATACACTTCCATTAGATCAATTATTGCAATTGCTTCCGCAATGGGATGGAAATTACACCAGATGGACATCAATACTGCTTTCTTGAATGGTTTAATAGAGGAAGAAATGTACATAGAACAATGACAAGGCTTGTGCATACTGAAGAAGGCCTTGTACAAACTGAAGCAAGCACCCAAGGCATGGTATGCCATGATAGATGGATATTTGATGAGCTTGGGATTTACCAAGAGTGAGGAAGATCCTAACCTCTACTATAAGGTTGAGGATGGATGGCCATTGATCTTGGTTCTATATGTAAGTGATTTATTTATGATATGGAACGATAAGCTCATTGATGTGTGTAAGAGGGAGCTCACTTCAGAGTTCGATATGAAGGATCTAGGTCTAACGTATTACTTTTTTGGATTGGAGGTATGGCAAAGATCAGATGAGATTTTTCTTATCCAAGGAAAATATAATGTTGAGATCCTAAAGAAATTTAGGATGATGGAATGCAAGTCCATAACCACACCTATGACGATAAATCTAAAGCTCTTGAGTGGAAAATATTTAGATTTGGTGAATCCCATGATGTACAAACAGTTGATTGGATCCTTAATGTACTTGGTTAACACCAGGCCGGACATATGTTGTGCAATGAATACTTTGAGTCAACACATGGTTGAACCTAGATAGGTACATTGGATGGCAGAAAAGCATATGTTGAGGTAACTTCATGGTAGGGTTGGATATGGATTGAGATATGTCTCAGGTGGAGATGTGAAGATGTAGGGGTATACAAATTCTGATTGGGTAGGGAGTGCAATGGATCATAAGAGTACTTCCAGATGCTATTTTAGTATGGGATCGGGCATGATCTCATGGTTGAGCAGGAAGAAAACATCAGAGGAACTAAGTACATTAGAAGTAGAGTACATCGCAGCAAGAGTGGAAATCCATGAAGCAGTATGGCTCCAGAAGTTGTCAGTCGGGATATTTGATCTAGAATTGGAGCCAACTTTGATACATTGTGACAATCAAAGTTGTGTGAAGCTTACCGAGAACCCTATATTACATGACACGTCTAAGCATATAGAGATAAAATATCATTACATCCGAGACATGGTGAAAATAGGAGTTTTGGAGATCCAATACATATCCACGGATGAGATGATAGAAGACATTCTCACCAATCCCTTATCAAGAGTGAAGTATGAGTACTTTAGAGACAATCTTGGAGTGTTGTCGAATGTTCACCCTTGTTGAGAGGGAGATGTGTTGTTTCTTCTCATACCGACTAACCCCTTTGGTCAAGGGTTCCATGGATCAATCACGTGAGGTGACTGAGGGGGTAATGCACTGTCAGACTTTCTGAGAGAAGAAAAATTGCACACATAGTCGTAATACTATGTCAGATATTGTGTGTCTTTGGATAGTAGATGTGTGCTACTAAGGTGGATGTGTTCCAATGGCGGAGGTTGTGTGACTCCAAACAAAATTTGTGTGCTACTTCAGTGGTTCTGTACCACTGGCAGAGACTGTGTGTCTCTGGACAATAGTTGTGTGCCACTATGGTGGATGTGTTCCATTGGCAGAGGCTATGTGACTTCGGACAGTAGTTGTGTGCTACTTCGGTGGTTGTGTACCACTAGTGGAGACTGTGTGTCTCTGGACAGTAGTTGTGTGCTACTACAGTGGATGTATTCCACTGGTGTAGGTTTTGTGACACCAGATAGTAGTTGTGTGCTACTTCGGTGGTTTTGTAGCACTAACGGAGACTGTGTGTCTCTGGACAATAATTTGTGCTACTTCACTGGTTTTTTTCTACTAGTAGTGATTGTGTGTCACTGGACAATAGTTGTGTACTACTTGGCAGTAGTTGTGATCTATTGGATGACATTGTAGTAGATTTGTGCTACTAGCTGATTGTCATGGAGATTACCAAATCATTTGGATGTAGCTATGTGTGCTATCGTTTGATCTCACAGACTCTTCCTAATGATTCGAGCTACCGAAGGAATTGTAACAACTATGTGCCTACTAGTAGATTGCAGAGTAGTCAGTGGACTACCATATGAATACATCGTGAAATATGACTCCCTAGCTAAGTGGGAGTGTTGATTTTTTAGTAGCTACGAGAGGATACTTCCCTCCTATATTAATTTTCTTAGATGCAGAGAAGATTATGGAAGCAAGAGATCCATTGAACTAATATTGAA
Organism: Picea engelmannii; assembly: GCA_009831015.1. Classification (NCBI taxonomy): domain Eukaryota; kingdom Viridiplantae; phylum Streptophyta; class Pinopsida; order Pinales; family Pinaceae; genus Picea; species Picea engelmannii. The sequence goes on along the minus strand of ML825170.1, from coordinate 105,971 downwards.
ATACCTAAGAAGAGAAGTTAGCCCAAAAGAATAAAGTATTAATTAAAATACGCTTGTCCAGAGAAGAAGTCAACCTAGTCTAGTGGTCAGGAAGACTATAAATAGAGGACATCTTGGCTCATTTGTTCACTCACTCACACTCTCCCAGCTACACAGAAGCAAGGTACACATATGGAGGAGGTTACATAGTAGTTGTAGTTGCATAGTTTATTATTGCTCATTCTTTTGATATCTCTCTCTTCTGCACTACTCCTTGAGGAGGTGCGCTACCTTTTTATGATTCTTCCACTGCATTTTGGGTGGCATTTCTGGTTAATATAGCACTTGTGCTAGGGTTTATATGATTGGACTTTCTGTGTGAAGCATAATCTATCTAAGAAAGGTTGTTGGGATTTTCCCCCATTTTGGGTTTTCCCAAGATAAATATCTTGTGTTCTTTTCTGTCTGTTGTTTATGGGGCTAATTCTTAATACATGATATATATATGTTAATGGTAAGGAAGTAAAAGATCACTAGTAACATTAATTCTCTGTAAATAAGGAAATTCCAACAGCTATGGCCTAATGAAGTTGAACACTCATGAGTTATCTAGAAACCCTTGGAAGGTCAAAGAAGTCAATTATTCTAGAAGCTCCTAGAAGAAGTGTAGTAGTCTAATTGATGGTAACTAGGAGTTAGTCATGGGTTAAGTTGTTGCAATAAGAAAATAATTAAAAATAATTTAGTTGTAACTAGAAGTGGAGAATTTATGATTTGTAGCAAAGTGAGTTAGAAGTGGACAAGTGGTTAGAAGTGGGTTAGCCCTAAAAGAAGGAAAGTGGGTTAAGTTTGTTATAAGGTAACCCCTTGAGGATGCTACATGGAAGTATAAATAAGAGAGAAAGGCTCTCCCATTAACACCTATTGAATATCATTGAATATCTATTTCATGAAAGGTTATTTTGGCAGGTATTATCGATAGAGAAAAAGTGTAGCAGAAAAACTGTGGTAGAAAAATTGCTGTAGGAAAATCACGAAAAGAAAATCGTGGTAGGAAAAGTGTGACAGAAAAATCGCAGCAGAAAAACCAGGGTAGAAAAAGTGCGACAGAAAAAACGCGATAGAAAAATCGTTGCAGCAGATTCATGGCAACAAAATCGTGGAAACAAAACCGCGACAATAGAACACTACAAGAAGAAAAGGGTATGGTTTTCATATGTGTAGTGTTGAATCTATGAATCTAGTTGAGGGTTTTCCTTGTAAATCTATTGGATGTCCTCTTGGAAGTTTAGGGCTTGTTGTAGAGTTGATCTGAGGCAGATCTACTGTTACTTAGTATTGGTTCATGTTTGAGGGATTTCGATTGAGGTATGTTGCTGAAGTTATTGGTACATATAGAGGTTGTATAAAAGTGAGGTTATAGCACATGGTTTGATGTACAGACTTGTGGTATATTGTTTGAGGTATATGTGATCAGATCGGATTGGTTGATGAGTATACAATGATAGGTTTCTCAATGACAGATTTGACATAATAGGTTGTGATAATGACATATTCAATTTCCATATTTGGCACTTATATTTTAGGGCGGTTGGACGGGGAAAGGATAGGTGGTTGTAGCCACCTTCTGGTTATAGCCGAAGAACATAGGGGGTTGTATCCTCCTTCTGGTTGTAGCTAGAGAATTGGGGAGTTGGAGCTTCCCTCAGGTTGTAGCCTGAAAATAGGGGTTTGGAGCCTCCTTCCAGTTGCAGCTAGAAAACAAAGGAAGTCGGTGCTTCCAATGAATGTAATTCTTAAAGAGACATAAGAAAAAACATTATGTGGTTTTCTCTTGCATTGGGTTTCCACGTAAAATACTGGTGTATTGTGTATGTGTTTGATTACTCATTTTCATGGTTTATTTATTCTGCACATGATTGAATGATATTGGTTAATTTATCATAAAGACAAATAACATTTATACATTGTGGTTAAAAATGATTATAATTGCTCTTTTACTGATTCACCCCCCTCTCAGTAATCCAACATGTTTTTTTTTATGCAATCCCTATTTCATAATTCTCCATTTTCCCCTTTGTATCCTCTTACTAACTCTCCAGATAGTGTTTCTTGTGATCATGAGTTCAAGAAGGGAAACAATGATAATTATTATTCATAATAGCTCAACAACATTGATGATTTCTCAACATTTTCAGGATACTACATCCATGAATCATCATTCTTGTTTGAATTAAACTCAACACTATAAGAAATACTCCTCCACATCACCGAGAAATATTTTCATAGGGTAGAATTGAAGAATTGTTGGATGGCAATTGCATAGTAAAATTTTCCCTTTAACATCAATATATTGACAATTGTACATTACAACTTTAATTTCCTTCATGTTGATAAATCGATATCTGTATGTAATTTTTATTCTCTCAGTGTTGATTTTCCCACTTTAAATCAATATAAAGTGGCAACTTCCTGTTGGTTTTAATGACCTTTAGGGACATCGTTCAATTGACATTTCAGGGAGATATGAATATCAAACACTAATCAACAATAAAAAAAAAATGTATATATATTGAGATTCTTTACCAAGAACATAAGTTTAGTGACATTTACAAAATTACATCAATGCCAATTTTCTTAAAAGGCTTGATTTTCAAATGTTAATGTCAAAACAATGTCGTATAAATGTCATTTTAAACTAGAAATCTAGTACTGTGGGAAGATATATGGAAAGATATAGAGGAGCATAGAGGTTGGGTTGATAGGAAACAATTTCCATTTCTCTGTAGAATGTTTCTTATTGAGTGCTCAAGAGCCAAGGTATAACTCTGTTGAGTTATTTATGAAGCCAAGTGATAGACTAGACTCCTTCTACACACATTGATTGAAGAGCACTAGAGCGAAGAATATTATTGAGGGAATATTGAGCAAATATGGGAAATATCTTCCTTGATTTGCATGGGGAAGTGGAATGGGTGCCATGGTTGGTCCATCTAGATCAAGGTTGCTTGAATATTTTTTTGGTAAACAACTTGGTCGAGCCTAAGGGAAATTGGTTGGGTGAGTAACCTGAGAGTCCTTAACCAATTTCTTTTGTCCTGGTGGTCACATAGCCCATATTAGGGGTGGCATATACAATATATTCCTATGTCTTGATGGGAAAGTTCTCACAATAAGATAGTTTCTTTGGGCCAGTTTAAAGATAAGAGTTTTGTCTATGTTATGAATTCTTACCAGAATTTTGTTGTCAGGTTTGTATGTTGTTTATGTATTTGGAAATGGGATTCATTATTGTATGATGTTAACATGCATCTTTGTTTCATTACTTAACTGATTACTTAATTGAAGTTGAATTGGCTTAGTATGTTTTGAGTTTGAATTTTTTGCATGTATTAGATTGTCGTGGATAAGAATAGTTTGAATTGTTTATGCATATTGACATGGATACATGATAAAATCCAATATGGAGCACGAGCCTTCAAATAACATTCAAATATTCTAAGTTCAAATCATATTCGAGGATCGTGGTCCATATTTTTTGTTTTCATACTTTTATTTTTCTTCAAGTTGTTACTGTCAAAGTTGATGGGAATGTGTTATATTATTTACATGGTTATCTCTAGGAAAAACCTAGGCCCCCTATATGCAAACAAAACAACAAGTGGGAGAATGTTGGGAATGTGTTATATTCTTTACATGGTTATATCCACGTGCTTTTCATATGCATCAAGTGCACTGAGGGGGTCACAGGGGGTTGTTTTTGTTATGTTTCAACAAATTTTTTTTGGGGCCAATGTAATCTAATCTTGATTAATGGATTAGGGTTGTAATTTAATTTAGGTTAAAGGATTAGGGTTTTGGATGTCGTTGAATATCTAAATATTTTATTATACATAATCAATTTAATACAATGGAGAATTTAGAGATGGATATCTCTGGATTATTGGTTTTCCAAGTTAAGGGTTTCCATGGTAAATCTCTATATACTGTGTGTGTGTGTGTGCACCATTGTTGTTCTTTCTATTTCTCTTAATAATTTGTATGCAACTTTTCACTTCAAAGGTTTAAAACATACAAAAGTAGGCCAATGCTCAGTCTTCTTATGTTAATTTGAAGTCTATATTTCAGTGGGGCCAATATCCACTTATTGAATTTCAAAATAATTATTCAAAATATGGACAATGGGCTATCTTGGATTTTGGTACGATGACCTTTTCTTAGTATGTTCTTTGAAGTTAGCTTAATGGGCCTATTTTCAAATTCAGACCAATCTTTCAAATGAGCCTAATGGCCTAGTCTATGTCATCAAGATGCTTCTTCAAAAAGGGGCTAATGCCCCCTTTACTTTTGGTTCAAAGTTTTCTTCAAAGTAGGTCGATACCCTTAAGTTTTCCTTTCGAAGTATTTCTTCCTAGTGACCTAATGAAGATTAGGCCATGTCTTTCACCCCTTTTAATTTTAGTTCTAATTTTTCTTTGAAGTAGGTCAATGGCCATAAGTTTTCCTTTCGAAGTATTTCTTTCAAAATGACTCAATAAAGATTGGGCCATATCTTTGGAACTGGCTCGATGAGATCAAACCATATCCTCAAAAGTGTCTGAATGAGTATTATGCCAGGTCTTCAAAAGTTTTCCAATGAATATCGTGCCATATATTTTGAAGTGGTTTGATGAGATCAAGCCATATCTTCGAATGTGGCTCAACGAGTATTGATCCAAGTCTCTAAAGTCGCCCAATGAAGATCAAGCCATATATTTCAAAAGGCCTAATGATATTGGTCCATATCTCAAAAGAGGCTAAATGAATATTGGGTTATACTTTTGAATGACCCAATGGCATGCCCTTTTACATTGGGGTATTTCTTTTGAAGAAGCTTGATGCACCAATCTTTGAATCGGGTCGATGGCTTGATACATGCGTAGTATGTGTGTGTGTGTTTCTTTTGAAAGATGATGTAGCGTTATTATTCGAATTAGGATGGTGTGTTGTGTTCCAAAGGGATTGATGGCCTAATGGATGTTCTCAAGCCAACCCAATGGAATTCAAAAGGTGCATTTCATGTGGTCTTTAACCCACACAATGGAATTTAAATTCAAAGGCAATTAATTTGAGAATCCCCATATGATCAAAGATCAATTGAGAAAGAAAAAAGGATACCCCATCTCCTTGAATGTGAATCATGAAGGCCATATATGTGACAACTAATCAACAAAAGGAAAACAAATTACCTTGATTTATAGAAGAACATCTACCTACAATCCTATGAAATTATAAGGAATCTCTACCATACCCAAGTTGTCCTCTCATAATCAAATCATTAATCTTATTAGAAATGGTCCATACTGAAGTCCCTATATTAAAGTTGCACATGGAGTTACCCATATTGAAGTTGCACATGGAGTTACCCATATTGAAGTTTCACATGGAAGAAATAATTTTGTAGTATGGAGTCTATATTGATTGCATGCTAAGTACTAAAATAAGAAGGTTGGATGCATGTTCATCATGGCCATTCATTGTTCAATGCCTCTGCCCTTGTTAAGTTTGGATTTTTACACCTTGACTATTAGTCTCTTTGGAGACTCCATGTGAAACATTGGATTGAAGTTTAACATGGAGTTACCAATGAGTCCATGTGAAACATTGGATTGAAGTTTAACATGGAGTTACCAATGAGACTAATAATCAAGGTGGAAAAAACCAAACTTAACAAGTGCAAAGTCATTGAACAATGAATGGTCATGATGCACATGTATCTAATCTCTTTATTTATAGTACTTGGCATGCATTCAATGTGGTGGAGAGGACATATGAAGTGTTTGGTATCTTTATTTCATTAACATTTGTTACTCAACATTCCAAAATTAAACCTCATATATCATGGAGCCTAATAGAGTATATGTTTTATGTCCTAAATGGCATCAAACCAATATCCATAACCAAACATTTATAGTAAGTATATGATGCCTAATATCATGGAGCCTAATTGAGTATATGTTTTATGTCTTAAATGGCATCAAACCAATATCCATAACCAAACATTTATAGTAAGTATATGATGCCTAATATCATGGAGCCTAATATAGTATATGTTTTATGTCCTAAATGACATCAAACCAATATCCATAACCAAACATTTATAGTAAATATATGATGTGAACTAAGTATTCTCTTATTGAATTGGAATCATCTTGTTTTTAAATTAAGAATATTAGACAATATCCATAACCAAACATTTATAATAAGTATATAATGTGAACTAAGAATTCTTTTATTGAATTGGAATCATCTTATACAGCCTGAGTGGGTCTAATGGTTAAGAACTTGTGTTTCCTATTAAGAGGTCACAAGTTCAAATCCAGAGGGAGGTAGGGTATGTATATCTTAGTAGACTTTACCAATCAAATCCCTCATCGAGAGAGGTCCTTTATCCCACAAACAAAAGAATCTCCGTGACCTTAAAAATAGATTATTATTATTATTAAATAAAGAAAATTAAATTTATAAAGAATATTTTGGATATTTTTTCATATTTTATACATAGTATTTAATATAAATTTGTAGATATTAACATACAATAAAGATAGTTATGTGTTTTTTTAATAGACATTAATACATTTAACAAACGCTATAAGTGAAAGAATTTAACAACATCTTAATTGTAACTTGCAATAGCATTTTGAAAATAACATATTGAAATGACATCAAATACATCTGAAACACGTGAGAAGGATACTGTCATATGACAAATTTCATTAACATATAAAGTATACATAGAACATATTTACAATCAAATCACGCTTAATACTTGTTTTGTGCTAAAATCTTTTTAAATTTAAAATACTTAAGTATTAATTTTTAAACCCCTCACCAACCTAAAGCACCAAAATCAAATGGACATTTAATACCTACCAAAAAGATCCATCATCATTAAAGGGCAAATGAGCTGGCCTGATTAGTCACACGTTACTATATATAAATATATAATATTTGAATTTTATTGGTATAATTTTCTATTAAGTTTTATTGAAAATTAATAAAAAAAATTATTGAAATTTTAGATTTGATTAATTGAATGTATAATTAAGTTTTATTGAAAACCAATAAAAAAAATTGTTGAAATTTTAGATTTGAATAATTGAGTGTATAATTAGAATGTCTTCAAAAGTAATAAAATCTATTTGAATTTTATTAGTATAATTTTTATTAAATTTTATTAAAAACCAATAAAAAATAGTTAAAATTCTAAATTTGAATAATTAAGTATATAATTAAAATGTCTTCAAAATTACTAAAATCAAATGGAGATTTAATACCTATCAAAAAGATCTATCATCATTGTCTTTTTAAAAGGCAAATGAGCTGGGCTGATTAGTCTCATATATATATATATATAATATTTGAATTTTAATAGTATAATTTTTTATCAAATTTAATTGAAAATTAATAAAAAATTGTTGAAACTTTAAATTTGAACAATTTAATATATAATTAAAATGTCTTGAAATTTTTTTAAATTGTTGAATTTATTTATATATTAAAAAATATAATTTAAAATAAAAAAAATAATAATTTCACTAATATTTATTTAACCAAACTCCAATAAAAAAATTAAAAAATAAAATGTTTAGACAAAACCAAAAAAAACTACATCCACACTCCCAAGATTAGATTACACGTGAGCCTGTCCAATTGCATTTTCCGCCGTAATCACTGGAAGACAGGATGTCCGTACTGAGCAAAGAACACATGGCATAACGTCTTGGACACCATGCACCTCAACTACGAGAAAATATGAATCGCTATCTCAAGCATCAAGAAGCCCAACTGAAGCCAGCAATGCAGATGCCACTAAAATAGCAACGGAGATACATATAAATAGGAACTGGACTGGGTGTGTTTTACACGAGATAGCACTTCATTCAAGAAGCCGCTTCTTGAACACAATTACAATTTATTGATGTCCATCAAAGTTAATCTTTTCTATTGAGTCTCTCTGGAATAATTGAAAGCTACCCCTCCTTTGCCCAAAATGCTAATGCTAAGAAGTTCTCCTACCTCTGTGTTCATGGGTTCTACTTTACCCCACTTAGAGGCCATGAGGGGAGACGTGAGAACAGAACTGAATCCTCCCATCTGGGATTCTGAGAGATCTGTACATAACATTTCAATATCTACCCGTTCCAATCCCCATCCCAGCCTGAGCCTACTCAGAGATTCTTTCTCGTTCCTTGTGGATTATGAAGGCAGGTCTGAGACTCAGGATGATAGATATTCTTCTCCACAATTTGATCCATATGGAGTGCCGTTGTTCTGCACTTCCAGAGGATACAGACCTGCTCATGTGTCGGAAAGTGAGTATATAAGTGGAGGCTCTGGCATTCAGAGAAGAGGAGAAAGTTGTGAAGCAGCAGAAGATGAGAATTCCAAGGGAAGAACAGATATGTATTATCAAAGCATGTTGGAAGCAAATCCTGGCAATCCACTTCTGCTCAGCAACTATGCCAGGTTTTTGCAAGAGGTATGTTTTTGACTTTTTCTATGATTGAGATGACGTTTATACTTAAGTAGTATTGTAGCGGTTTTGATCTTAAGTGGTGTGAGATATAACTTCTGGATGGAAATAGGGTTTCATTTATTTATGGGTGTAATCATTAATGTATATTGTTGAACTCTATGAATGTTGTGATAGGTGCAACACGATATGGCTAAAGCTG